>OX578146.1:21168814-21333814 GCA_951213105.1 Amaurobius ferox | reverse complement strand
ATCCAGGGCACAATGTTTGCAACGTTAAATTGTACATTTGGGGCTTTTCCGGATAACAACATGTCAAGCTATTTCGTACCAAATTAACTTATATTTTACGCAAATCTAAATTAACGATCATCAATATTGATATCATTCTCAATAAGCAATATCGCCCATATATTTTAATAAAAAAATTCCTCAATTGGGTTTCATTATCATTAGCTTGATGTCAATTTTGCAATTTTAATGATATTTTCATCAATGTATCGCTAAATATCGCCAACTTGGCGATATTTAGAAGAGCATTTCTTATATAATAGATTATATGCCCATCATATCACGGAATTAAAAATGTGCAAATCCATTTACAAATATCCTAAAAATGTGCAAATCCATTTGCATCCATTTAAAAATGTGCAAATCTATTGCATCCCATTTGGTGTCATTTTTATCAATTTGATTACATTCTTATCATTTGTGCGACATTTTATCAATTTAACAACCGTTTCGCCAATTTGGAAATATTTAAATACAAGTCGCCAAGTTGACAATATGCCACTAAAATTCATCGCCAGAATTCCGTCAAGCGTTACAGACGGAGAAAGAGGTTATTCTTATGTGCTTTCCAAAATGCTAAATTTTTATTAATTAGTTGTCATTTTCATTGATTTAGCGTCATTCTTATCAATTTGGCAAAATTTTATCAATTTAACGACATTTAAAAACTCGCCAAGGTGGAGATATTCCGCCAAATTCATCTTCAAAATTTTGTCAAGCATTATGGTCGGAGAAATAGGTTATTCTTATAGTAGATAATCAACTAATGACGTCCAAATACAAAACTATTACCCAAAGTATCTTCTCTTATAGCAGATTCTTATATCATTTCCAAGATATTGAATTTTCATCAATTAGTTTTCATTTTCATTGATTTAGTGACATTTTTTATCAATTTGGCGATATTTTCGTCAATTTTGCAACATTAAAAAACTCGCCAAGACGACGATATTCATCCAAATTCGTCGCCGAAATTTCGCCAAGCATTGTGGATGCATAATTAGGTTATTCTTATAGTAATTGACTAATGGCGTAAAATAAGCATGCTATTACTCGAAGTGTCTTCTCTCGTGAATGGAACGAGCTATACCTACGAGAATGATGATAATAAATTTATCTTATAATATTACATATGAAAAGGGAACACATTTCACAATAGTTAATGCTGTTTATGAATTTAATGTGATTTATTGATAAATTTATTTGAAAAATAAGCAATATCTCGAGGATAATTTATGCTAATGTTCTAAAGTTTGTGTTAATCGTTTTCTAATAAAAAATACTTAGAAAATGATTATTTACGTAACTTTATTGAATGTTTTTATTTTTTGATAATCGTTTCAAAATTTTGGTGGGTTCTGAACTTTCGATTGCGTGTGAAAACAATAGGCTTCCAGTGTTCACGGATTGTAATTTTTGTACCAAATTTTGTTCGAATCTCTCCATTTGTTCGTCAGTTATCGTCTCCACAATCTCACTGACACACACCAGACACACACACGCACGCACGCACACACACACACACACACAGGTACACACATACACGTACGTACGCACACACACACACACACACACACACACACAGAATGACATCATCTCAAAAACATTTGATTCGTGTTAAAGGATGCTTGAAACGTGTTCTCCCGTCGAAAGCTCGAGTTCGAATTTTCGACCCCGTCACAATACTTTCCTTATACAATATACTATGTATATAAGGAGATAAATATACAGATTAAAATATGATAAAATACATTAAAATTCAAACTATTGACAGCAAACACAATTTTTAAAAGCACTTTCAAATGAATAAACACATTAAAATATATAATATTTACAACAAATGACGCTTAAAAGCAATTTCCGATGAATAAAAATCATGAGGATTATCGGGGAAGCTATAGTATAGTTCACAAAAATTATTAATCGCCCAATAACTACCAATATTCGCACTAAAATTTCTTTCATCAAATAAACCCATGCTCCTGATATACTTGGTTTACAACAAAACAGTATAACAGATATCGTTACAATTTTACCGTCACTTCCAAATCTATTGACTATAAAAATTACAAAAGTTTGTATTTTATTTTATCTCAATGTCCCCCATATTTGATATCACATTCAATATTTTAATTGTCATTTTTTTCTAATTTATCCCCCCCACCCGACATTTTGTTACTTCACTTATTACTTTCATTATATACATAATGAATAAGGAAAGTATTGTGACGGGGTCGAAAATTCGAATTCGAGTTTTCGACGGGAGAGCACGTTTCAAGCATCACTGATCACGAATCAAACATTTTCGAAGTGATGTTTGTGTGTGTTTGTGTGTGTGTGTGCGCGTGTATGTGTGTGTCAGTGAGTCTGTGGAGACGATGTCTCACGAACGAATGGAGCGATTCGAATGAAATTTGGAACAAAAAGCACATACCGCGAATACTGGAAGGCTATTGTCTTTAAATGTAATCAAATGTTCAGAACCACCCTAAATTTTCCAGTGAAATTTTGAAAAAATCGTCAAAAAATCAAAACCTCTAATAAAGTAACGAAAATAGACATTTATTATGTAATTTTTCATTAGAAAACGATTGACATAAATTTTAGAACGCTAACATGAACCGTTCTCGAGATATTGCACAATTTAAAAAAAAAATTATCTAATATTCATATAAAATGAAAAACAATATATTTCCTATTGAGAAACATGCTCACTTTTCATATGCAATACCATGCGAAAAATTTGGTGACATCATTCTCGTGGATCTTGCTCGTTCCATTCATGATTCATGAAAAAATATACTTTAAATAATACTTTTGTATTTGAACGCCAATAGTCATTTATCTGCTGTATAACTAACTTATATCTTCGTCCATAACGCTTGGTGAGATTTTGGGTGTCAAATTTGGTGGAATGTCGCCTTTTGTAAATGAACTTTTTAAAATTTAGCTTAATTAGCGAAAAACTCGCCAAATGGATAAAAATGACGTTAAATCAATGATGTCTCATTGATGATGACGACATGGAAAATGACGACTCATTGACGAAAATTCAATATATTATAAAGAATATAAATAACAGCTATTAAAATAATCTATTTTTTTTTTACTGTAAAAGTAGTAAATTCATTACTTTATATAAGGAAAGTCATGTGCTGCCCACATCAGATTTTTTTCTGATCAATTTGAAGAATCCGTTTCAAGCTGTCCTATATTTGGTTTATGCTAATGTATTTCTGAATGTTGCTTTACAATTATTTACTCATTACTTTTTAAACAACAGAAAAATATTTTGTTGCCCAATTCAAACTTCGGTCACTGAAAAAATGAAAATTTTAATATTTTTCTCTTCCCAATTTCCCTATTTTTCATAACCCTACTTTTGATATCGTATTTGCATACATTTTGTTTAATAATTATCAATTTCCCCTTATTTTTTGCATCTCCCTATAATTCAAATCAACCTGAAGCGTCTGTGTTAATTTTAATAGTATTTATACCGAAGACGTGTATTTCTCAAAATTCTTGAAAATTTAAAAACTT
This sequence comes from Amaurobius ferox, assembly GCA_951213105.1. Classification (NCBI taxonomy): domain Eukaryota; kingdom Metazoa; phylum Arthropoda; class Arachnida; order Araneae; family Amaurobiidae; genus Amaurobius; species Amaurobius ferox. The sequence goes on along the minus strand of OX578146.1, from coordinate 21,330,232 downwards.
GAACCAGACAAAATTTTCAGAAAATTGTGTGTACTTAAATTATCTAGGTTAATAGATATTTTAAACTAATCATCGTAAAAATTAATTTTTATTGTATGATCCGATTCAACGTATTCATGTTTATCATTTCTATGAATTCGCTAAAAATTATACTATATATATTTGCCATATAAATTGGCTCAAACACAAGCATATGTTCTATTGACTTCCTCTGTTGTTCAAATAAATTGTTCTTTAATAGCTCCGTATACTATTAATATTCACCATGTTGTTAATGTTATGTGTTCTGTACATTATAATTTATAGGTATGCCTTAAAGGGATTATATTAAATAGTAAATAGTTAAACAACGAGTATAATTATATTTCATTTATTATTGCATTAACAGGAATATGCATATCTTTAAAAAAGCAAGATATTTAAATTCCCCAATTATATTTATTTTACGACAAAAAATATTATGACGTCAAAAAGTGCCTTATATTTATATTAAGTCTGTCAACGAAAGCCATTTACAAGGCCCAAAACTTGAGTATTGAATTATTAGAGTTATCGTATATTACTTTCCTTATATACATAATGTATAAGGGAAGTATTGTGACTAGGACGAAAATCCGAATTGGAGTTTTCGACGGGAGAGCACGTTTCAAGCATCCCTGATCACGAATCAAAAATTTTTGCAGTGATGTCTGTGTGTGTGTGTGTGTGTGTGTGTGTGAAAGTATGTGTATGTGTGTGTCAGTGAGTCTGTGGAGATGATAACTGACGAACAAATGGACCGATTCGAACGAAATTTGGTACAAAAATCACAATCCGTAAACACTGAAGTCTATTGTTTTTATACGCAATCGAATGTTCAGAACCCACCTAAATTTTCGAGTGAAATTTTGAAAAATCTTCAAAAAATAAAAACCGCTAATAAAGTTATGCAAATAGACATTTCTTATGTAATTTTTCATTAGAAAACGATTGACATAAATTTTGGAACGCTAACATGAACCGTTCTCGAGGTATTGCACATTTTTCAAAAAAATTTCAAAAAGGCTTATAAAATAAAAAAAAAATATTTCCTATTGAGACACATGTTCACTTTGCATATATAATACCATGCAATAAATTGGGTGACAGCATTCTCGTGGATCTAGCTCGTTCCATTCATGAAAAAAAATAGTTTGAATAATACTTTTGTATTTGAACGCCAATAGTCATTTATCTACTATAAGAATAACTTATTTCTTTGTCCATAACGCTTGGCGAGATTTTGGCGACAAATTTGGTGGAATGTCGTCAACTTGGCGAATTTTTAAATGTTGCTAAATTAGCAAAAAACTCGCCAAATGGATAAAAATGACGTTAAATCAATGACGACTCATTGATGATGACGACATTGAAAATGACGACTCTTTGATGACAATTTAATATCTTGGTAAGAATATAAATAACTACTATAAGAATAATCTATTTTTTTATTATAAAAGTAGTTAATCCATTGCATTATATAAGGAAAGTCATGTGCTACCCACATGATATTTTTTTATACAGAGTTATAAATAACCCTTATAGTGTTAAACGATGAGACTTTAACAAAGCTAATCCCCCTGATATCTCACTGATATATCACATCATGCTAGAGATAGAGGAAATGCAATTCAAAAAATAAATAAATGAATATATAAATGCAAGAAAAAAAACCTGAAAACCAGTGCATACAATTTAACTTCCACCAGTGTATACAATTTAACTCAACCTTACATTTTACACAACCTTAATATTTTACCCAACCACTATTTTAACTCAACCTCATTTTTTTATATTTAACTCATTCAGTGTATACAATTCAAAACCAATCGAACATTTATTCAATTCAGTAGTGTAAAATTGAATTTATTTTACAGAGAAATTTTACTCATCAACAACGATATACATTTGAGATTATCTTCACATGGACGAATGCAATGATTTCTCAACAAGTGTTCAATATAATTGAATACATTTTTTGGGGGGGGGAGGGGGGGAGTGTAATACGTAAATACAAATTAAACACTTAAATTCAAAGTAAAGAATCGAATATGAGTGCATGCATATAATATAAAACTAATTATGAAACCATTTTTCATGTCCATCAAGGCCTGCTCAGAATCTAAACAGCAGGCAGCTAGCCACTCAAATATTATTTCTAAATAATAGTGCAGGATAATTGAAGAGTTTCTGATGTACTATTGTGTACAAAGTGGGCTTGCAAAGCAGATTTAAAGCAATGCCAAATTGAACAGCAGAATTAAACTAATATGTAATTTGTACAAGAATAAAGTAATTTTGTATTCACAATAATCAAAATAGCCTATGGATATTTCTTAAATACGTACAATTCATTTCATATATTTTATTGAATTCACTACTGTATCACATATTAATATATTCATTCACGTCAATCAGTTACAATCATTGATTCGGGTTCAACAGTATTTCATATATATAAAATATTTAAAAAAATGTATGTGAAGGAAAAATAATTAAGCATAAATTAATTTAATATGTAAAAGATAAAAAATTGGGACTCTTTCGGTAAGCCGATTTATTTACAGATAAACGGGATTCAGAAAAAAGGAGTCTAGTGTATTAACTAGACATCCCTTTGTGACAAATAGCTAAAGAACATGATACATGTCCCCTAGGTCTTATGTGAATTCTTAATGCATATTATTCACAAATGTATAATAAAAGAAACGCATGATGCATTTTGGAATGAATAAAGTCCTTTATATCCGAAAGAGACATACATTTTCAAACATACCGGCGAAAGCCACTGACGCAAAAAAAGTATTTTTCCATTTTTCATGGTATTCAGCTCATTTCGTGCTCCTTTGGGAGTACGACATGCTCTATATAGATATAATCTAAATGCGCATTTTACTTCCTTATAAAAAAAAAGGAAAGTTTAGGGATATTTTTATAATCGTAAATGAATGGAAATATGTTTAAAACTGCAAAGTCTCAGATTTTTATGCAAATTTACTCATCAGCTTAAACTCGTGGTTTCTAATTTGTCAAATACTCATATTCTAATAAAAAGCAAAAAAAAAAAAAAAAAAAAACTACTCCATAATACGTTTTAATAAAATAAGATTAATATAAAATGTGCTGTACTGGGCATGTATAAAATGGTCAAATGTAGCTCATGCATTATATTTTTGGAAATAATAGTGCTTTATGCATTTTTAACACTTTACAACAAAGTTAAAAATGTTTATGACTTTGTTCATTCTGTCTGTCTGTCTGCCTGTCTGACCGTTAGCACGATAATGCCGTAAAAGTGACTTAATCAAAATGAAATTTTTTAACACTTTACAACAAAGTTGAAAAGTGTTTATGACTTTGTTCATTCTGTCTGTCTGTCTGTCTGTCTGTCCGTTAGCACGATACCTGCTGTAAAAGTGACTTAATCAAAATTAAATTGTAGTATGTTGTTCAGACGGTCTGTAGAACCTATGGGAATATAAATGAATAATATCACCCAATTAGTTTTGGATTGGACCCGGGTTGAAAAAATGAAATTCATTGAATCCTATAGGACCTAATTTTTCAAACATTTTTTAAGCGGATTTAAAATTCACAAATTGCTTAGAAAATTTTAGGTAATATTCAAATTGTTCCATAAAATATAAAAAAAAAATTCAAAATACATTCAGTATTTTTTTAAATAAAAATTAAAATAATAATTACACCCCTTATATGAAGCGATCACGTGACCATGATATGAAAAGATCACGTGATCCACTTCAAAATGAAATATGGCATCCTTCTTGTCTCAAACTCGTGATTTTTAAAGTTCTTTTTAATTCATATTAAGTGTTGTATCCGTCCTACAACCGCTTTAATTTTACTTAAATTCTGTGCATCTACATACTGAAACACCGCAATTACAATATATTTGAGTTTAAATGATCATCCAAATTTGATTATTTCTACAACGAAGCCTATTTTTCACTATGTAAAATGTAAACAGCAAAATATGTAGAATGAGTTGTATAAGAATTACTGTATTTCTTTAACGCAAAATTACTTAGCTCATGGAGTTTGCATAGCTGATATGAATGAAATATTAATTGATTTTACAGAGAGAAGGACGATTTTTTTTTCAATGAAGTTTTAAACATAGAGTTTAATTACTTTTAGTTCCATGGTCTTAATTTTTAAATAAAATAAATTTTTATAGTATTGTGATGAATGAGATGAATGGGAAAATGTTATGAATAAAATGCCGCTTTTATACAAAGAGCCAAACGTGTTATTTTTTCTATGACGTCGTTTGAATGAATTTCAGATGTTTTCGATGATGCTTTCAAATATAATAAATGATCGTAGTATTATGATAATTTTAAAAATATTACCGAGGAATGTATCGCATTTTAGAGATGTTTAAACTAGGCAATTTATATTTCAATGCCGTTATTTGAATGAAGTTCATTTTTTTCGATGAAGGTTTATGTTTTCAAATATAAAATATTAATGCAGCATTGTGATAAATTTTAAAATATTAACGAGAAATATATTGCATTTTAGAGATGCTTAAATAATATTGCATTGAAGTCGGAAAGTGTTTCATAATCAATGCTCTAACCATGATTGATCTTTCTTGTAATCTTGAAAATAAAATTAGTACGTATACATAAAACTAGAAATCTGAATAGCAATAATGATATTGTTGTATGATATCAATTTATTATCTTTCAATGTAATCGTTGAATTTTTTCAATAAAATTATAGTTTAACACTTAAAATATTTATAACTGAGCTTCAGAAACGACGCGGATGCCATTTCACACTGATACTGACATCTAAATTATATATTTTAAAGAACATGGTTTAAATGTTCATTGATTCGCGTTCAACAATATTTTGTATATAAAAAATATTTAAAAGTATGTGTAGGAAAAATAATTAAACATAAATTAAATTAATATAATAAGATAAAAATATTTGGACTCTTTCGGTTAAGCCGATTTACAGATAAGCGGGATTCAGAAAAAAGGAGTCTAGTGTATTAACTAAACATCCCTTTGTGACAGATAGCTAAAGCACATGATACATGTCCCATAGCTCTTATGTGAATTCTTAATGCATATTATTCACAAATGTATAATAAAAGAAACGCATGCTGCATTTTGGAATGAAGAAAGTCTTTTATATCCGAAAGAAACATACATTTTCAAACACACCGGCGAAAGCTACTGACACAAAAAATATCTTCTTCTATTTTTCATGCCATTCAGCTCATTTCGTGCTCTTTTGGGAGTACGACATGCTCTGTATAGATATAATCTAAATGCGCATTTCACTTCCTTATAAAAAATGAAAATTTAGAGGTAGTTTTAAAATCTTAAATAAATGGAAAGATGTTTAAAACTGTGAATCCCCATATTTTTATGCAGATTGACTCATCAGCATAAACTCGTGGTTTCTGTTTTGTCCAATACTCATATTCTAATAAAAGGGGAAAAAACTTCTGCATAACACGTTTTAATAAAATTAGATTATTATAAAATGCGCTGCATTGAACATGTATAAAATAGTCAAATATAGCTTATGCATAATATTTTTACTTTCCTTATATACATAATCTATAAGGAAAGTATTGTGACGGGATTGAAAATTCGAATTCGAGTTTTCGACGGGAGAACACGTTTCAAGCATCCCTGATCACGAACCGAACGTTTTAGAAGTTATGTATGTGTGTGTGTATATATATATATATGTGTGTGTGTGTGTGAGTGTGTGTGTGTGTATGTGTGTGTGTATGAAAGTATGTGTGTTTGCGTGTGTGTGCATGAAAGTATGTGTGTTTGTGTGTGTGTGTGTGTCAGTGAGACTGTGGAGACGATATCTCACGAACGAATGGATCGATTCGAATGAAATTTGGTACAAAAATCACAATCCGTGAATACTGGAAGTCTATTGTTTTAAAATACAATATTTTTACTTTCCTTATATACATAATCTATAAGAACAGTATTGTGACGGGATTGAAAATTCAAATTCGAGTTTTCGACGGGAGAACACGTTTCAAGCATCCCTGATCACGAACCGAACGTTTTAGAAGTTATGTCTGTGTGTGTGTATATATATATATGTGTGTGTGTGTGAGTGTGTGTGTGTGTATGTGTGTGTGTATGAAAGTATGTGTGTTTGCGTGTGTGTGCATGAAAGTATGTGTGTTTGTGTGAGTGTGTGTGTCAGTGAGACTGTGGAGACGATATCTCACGAACGAATGGATCGATTCGAATGAAATTTGGTACAAAAATCACAATCCGTGAATACTGGAAGTCTATTGTTTTAAAATACAATCGAATGTACAGAACCCCCCTAAATTTTCGAGTGAAATTTTGAAAAAATCATCAAAAAATCAAAACCTTTAATAAAGTTACGCAGCTAGACATTTCTTATATAATTTTTCCATAGAAAACGATTGATATAAACTTTAAAACGCTAGCATGAACCGTTCTCGAGATATTGCACATTTTTCAAACACATTTATCAAAAAATCCAATAAATTAAAAAAAATATTATCTGCTAAGAAACATGTATCAGGATGAAAAGGCCGCATCTATCCTGACACAAATTAAAGAAGTATATAGACCACGAAAAACTCTAATAATTAAATCCTTAAATGTATACTTCATTAAGCTATAATTAATTATGGTCTATTACTTAAATTTAAATAATTTGATCACTAGTGGCTAGCATTTTAAAAAATAAACAGACTTACCCTCCAAGATACCTGAAACAAATCATATTATTGTTAATTAATTTTAAAAGGCTTGGAGTCAAAGGAAGAGGCAGGTGTGGATCCAAAATAACATTTATTAATATATATATATATTTATTTATATTCGAGAGAAGAGAATATTTATCCATTGCACAGTCTTATAACAACAACTTAATGCATCATCACATAAACCTTATTTAATTATATTACTTCTCGTATAGCACTTCTTATAATTATTTAAGTATGTTTCATCATTATAATTTTACATTTTAATATTCATCATATTAGTAATGATATTCTTTCATCTATGTCTCTATGGGAGTTTCATTTAACATTATTCAATCATTATTATATTTAAGCATTGTAAATAAATGCTAGGATTCGAATGTCAATCCATTAAAAATTGTTTAAAGTATTGCTACATTTTGTTATCTCAATCAATAGTTACAAATAACGCAGTTTTAGTTTCTATCTTTATCTCTTCGTTATATTATTCTAATTAATTAGAGTCATTGGACAATGGAATTACTATATTAGAAATGGAGTAACTTACGGGCATGATATGCTGAGGCTTGTGGGTTGAGGTACCTGCTACTGTCATCGGTGACATAAAGTTCGTCTTTTCTTTTTTTTTGCTCGGAATGGTTCTGTTTTTCAGAAATTGTGAGTCCACCGACTTATTTCACAGCGTTAGTGATGATGTAAAGTTTCTCGGCCATAAATCAACCTTTGTCAACCGTAGAACAGAGGTAGCTGGGGTATCTATTGAGCAGAGTTTCGTTTCATAGCCATCGATTATTCCAATATCACCGCTATCAGCTCATCAGAAAATGTCGCCATTGTCAATTGATATTATGAACATTCCATAGTTGATTTCCGGAGTCTATGTAGACTCAAGCCTCCATTAGGAAAGAATTACTGTCATTAGGACCCCAAGTCCTGTATAGAGTCGCTCCAATCTTAGAGCCAGCATTGTTTTTTGTATAGGTCAGCAACAGACCAAAATTTAGAAACATTTCTTTGGACAAAAAAAAAACATAACGAGCGAAGTGGGCCTCTAAGCCTAAAGTATGGCTCGGGTCATCCGGACTCCTGTCCGTCGTTTCGTACATGCAAATTCTTAACCAGCATGGTGCGGCCAAATTTTTGCCGTCATCATTTCTGTAGAAAAGAGCCCAGAGTGGCCGGCGGGCCGACGTAAGCCGGCCCACACTTTTCGACGACTCTCTCCTCTCTATTTTTTTTTTTTATATTTTTGTTGCGCTAGTCATAGCGCTCTTGCAAAAACATCTGTAATTGGCTACTCCTTGACTTACAGAACCTCTTATTGGATGTAGCCTGCTATAATGCAAAATCCAAGGGGATATGATGTTGAATTCTCCCTTGAAGCGTCATGTCCATCCGCGACTTTTGTCCAGCTGTACTGTAAAGTGGGAGTAACTTTTCCCCATTATTTTTTGAAATTTGACAGTGAAAATGGCCATCTTCAAATGACTGCCCATGTGAACTTGAAGGGCGCAGAATTCCGGTATAAGGTTTCTGAGGGAAACAAAGTTTGTGGCTCTGAAGGAATTTTGACCGTTACGGGTTAAGCAATGTAAAATGTTCCTTGCATATGCTAAAGGGGGGGGTGCTGTAGACTGCTCTCTTTTGCAGCTGTGAGCTCATCCTGCAGATGTTACATCCCGTGTGAAAATGATTTTGAAAATGGCTCTTTTGCCAGGCGAATGTCTTTAGAATACTTTTAAAAAGAAACTTTGTAAAATATTAACTTTAACTTCATTATAATTTAAATTAAAAAAGGTTTAAAAGGTTCTTAAACCCTGTGCAATAATTAGGATTGCACAAAATGTCATATCTTTTATGACAACATGTTCACTTTTCATATGTAATATTATGCGATAAATTTGATGACATCATTCTCGTGGATCTAACTCGTTTCATTCACGAGAAAAGATATATTGAGTAATAATTTTTTATTTGAATGCCAATAGTTATTTATCCGCTGTAAGAATAACTTATTTCTCCATCCATAACGCTTGGCGAGATTTTGACGATGAATTTAGCGGAATATCGCCAACTTAGTGACAATTTTAAATGTTGCCAAATTAACGAAAATCTCGCCAAATAGATGAAAATGACGCTAAATCAATGAAAATGACGACTCATTGAAGAGAATTCAATATCTTGGAAAGAATATAAGTATCTACTATAAGAATAACATTTTTTTAACTGTAATACTATAACTGTATAAACCTAATCTTTACTGTATAAGTAGTAAATTCATTGCATTATATAAGGAAAGTCATGTGCTGCCCACATCAGATTTTGGTAATAATAATGCTTTATACATTTTTATCTTTAAAATGAAATTAGTACGTATACATAAAACTATAAATCTGAATAACAATAATGATATTGTTGTATGAAATCAATTTATTATCTTTCAATATAATGGTTGAATTTTTTCAATAAAATTATAGTTTAACACTTAAAATATATAACTGAGCTTCCGAAACGATGCGGAAGCCATTTCACACTGATATTGACATCTAAATTATAGACTTTAAAGAGCATGGCTTAAATGTATTTGCTATTCAATATGAACTAGCATTTCATTGTTTCCTTGACCGCAACCTGTGATGCGATTTATCTTAGTAAGTCCTCCATGACAGTCATTTTCTTGCCGGTACGGTGAAAAATGATCATTTCTTATATCATCATTCTGTAATTTCTAATGCTATTTTAATTATTATATTTTTATTTAGTATATCTTAAGTTATTCTAAATTAGTTATAATAATCCTCACCCTAGAATGATTTTATGTTTTTAATGTTTTTACATACAATTGTATAATTTCTAATTCTTTGGTTTATATTAGATAATAGATTTTTTTGTTTAATATAAATTAGTTGTTTCGGTGTTTCGCAAACTTATTCTTGAAATAATTTTAAATCTAAAATTTAAAATGTGCTGTCTTAAACTCCTAATTCTAGAATTCTACCTTTAAAGTTTAATTTGTTTAAAATGTATGTCATTTAGTCTCATCTGAAGTAATCGCCTTAATCAAAAATGTGTTCATCTATTCTGTATTTTGTGATCTGTTCTATAAGTGTGTAAAGTTCTAACAACATCAGTCACTTTGTGGGCTTATGAAAGGTATGACAACACTCCTGCCCCATCTTAATCATCCGCAAGGATGAAATTGAAAATTCAACTTGTTTATGTTTTGTCCCGTAATTAATACTATAATTATACAAAGATTCAGATGTTTTACATTACTCATAGCCATCTGGATGGCCTGAAAAGATTAAAAAATAATCCACTCACTCTAACCTCATGGTTTATATTTGTAGATAATAAATTGGTTAAATAGATATTAGTTGTTTCTCTGTTTCATAAACTTATTCTTGAAATATTAGTATATCTAATATATATTCTGTACTGTTTTAAACACATAATTCTAAAATTTTGCCTTTAGAGTTTAATCTGTTTAAAATGTAAGTCATTGAGTCTCGTCTGAAATAATCGCCTCAATCAAAATATTGTTCATCTATTCTGTTTCGTGGTCTGTTCTATAAGTGTTTAAAGTTCGAGCATCATCAGTCACCTTGTGGGCTTATGGAAGGTATGACAACACTCCTCCCCCATCTTAACCTTCCGCGAGGACGAAATTGAAAATTCAACTTCGTTATGTTTTGTCCCGTAATTCATACTGTAATTATGCAAAATTCAGATTTTTACATTATCGGTAGACATCCGGATGGCCTGAAAAAATTAAAAAAAATCCACTCACTCTAACATCATGGAAAGGTGTACATAAGAAATATGGCTTTGTTAGTTTCTATCCTTATGTCAAGATTAAAAAAAATCCATTGACTCTAACCTCATGGTCTACATTTGTAGATATCAAATTCGTTTGTTGAATATAAATTAGTTTTTCTGTGTGTCATAAACTTATTCTTGAAATATTAGTATATCCAATATATATTCTGTACTGTCTTAAACACATAATTCTAGAATTCTGCCTCTAGAGTTTAATTTGTTTAAAATGTAAGTCATTTAGACTCGTCTGAAATAATCGCCTAATTAAAAATGTGTTCATCTATTATTTTTTTCGTGGTCTGTTCAATAAGTGTTTAAAGTTCCAGCAACATCAGTGTCTTTGTGAACATATGGAAGGTATGACAATACTCTTTCCCCATCTTAACCATCCGGGAGGACGAAATTATTGAAAATTCTACTTCGTTATGTTTGTCCCGTAATTGATACTTTAATTATGCAAAAATTCAGATTTTTACATTACCGGGAGACATCTGGATGGCCTGAAAAAATTAAAAAAATCCACTCACTCTAACATCATGGAAAGGTGTACATAAGAAATATGGGTTTGTTAGCATCTATCCTTATGTCAATACTATAAATGTACTGAGACTTCGCTTTTTAGGTAACCGGACGGTTACTACTGAGACATAATTATTATTTAAATTACATGTTTATTTTTTAAGAATAAGCTGAAAATTTAACATTACCTCAATAATGTCTCAAATTAATTTATTTAAAAATCAAACGTATGCATTCAGTTGAAACAAAATACTAACTTGGCAATATTTTGTGTCAACGAGCTGAAATAGAGCTTATTATACATGTGCCAGAGCTGTTATTTGAATTCGGCCTACAAACTTGAGAGCATTATTTATGAATGCATAATGAAAAAACTTATGCAGCATTTTGGAATAAATACCTTTTTATATTAAAACAATATATATATCTTCATACATACGGACGAAAGCCACTGACGCAAGGGAAGCATATCTCTTTTCTTTATAGCATTCGGCTTATTTTGTTGTTTCTTCTTATTTGTTGTTTCGGCTTATTTAGTTGTTGAGAGTATGATGGCATGCTCTATGCAGATATATTATAAATGTACATTTCGCTTCCTTATAAAAATGAGAGTTTAGGGCTGTGTTTAAGAATAAAATATGAATGGAAATATGTTAAAACTGTAAAATATAAAAAATGAAGACTCTTTCGGTTAAACCTATTTACTCATAAACGGCATTCTACTGTACTAACTTAGCAGCCCTTTGTGTCAACTACCTAAAGTTGTGTACATAATACATGTACATAGCTGTTATATGAATCCTTAAAGAATATTTGAGAGCATTATTTACTAATGCATAATATAAGAAACATATGCTGGATTTTGGAATAAAGGAAGTCCTTTATATCTGAAAGCGACATACATTTTCCTTCACACCGATGAAAGCCACTGGCACAAGATATATATTTAGGCTTATTTAGTTGTTGAGAGTATGATGGCATGCTCTATGCAGATATATTATAAATGTACATTTCGCTTCCTTATAAAAATGAGAGTTTAGGGCTGTGTTTAAGAATAAAATATGAATGGAAATATGTTAAAACTGTAAAATATAAAAAATGAAGACTCTTTCGGTTAAACCTATTTACTCATAAACGGCATTCTACTGCACTAACTTAGCAGCCCTTTGTGTCAACTACCTAAAGTTGTGTACATAATACATGTACCATAGCTGTTATATGAATCCTTAAAGAATATTTGAGAGCATTATTTACTAATGCATAATATAAGAAACATATGCTGGATTTTGGAATAAAGGAAGTCCTTTATATCTGAAAGCGACATACATTTTCCTTCACACCGATGAAAGCCACTGGCACAAGATATATATTTTTCCATTTCTCATGCCATTCAGCTCATTACTTGCTCTCTTGGGATTATGACATGTTCTATGTAGATATATTCTAAATGCACATTTCTCTTCCTTATAAAAAATGAGAGTTTAGGGATTGCTTGGAAATAACAAGAAAGATCAATCTTGCATAAAACATTGATTCTGAAACACTTTCCAACTGCAATGCAATTTTATTTAAACACCTCTAAAATGCATGCATTCAGCGGTGATTTTTTTAAAATTATCACAGTACTATAATAATTTATTTTACCTAAAAACTTAAAACCACGTAAGTAAACGTGTTTTCTAAATCCATGCTTAAAACTTCATCGAAAAAGGCAATGCCATAAAATCGTCTGCTTCTCTATGTAAAATCAAAAAATAATTCATTCATATCACCTATATTCCAGACCCCAGAGCTAAATAATTTTGCGTTAAAAAATTCAGAAATTCTAAACAATTTTATCTTACAGTTTCAGTTGTTTAGATATGCAAACGTTAAAATTAGGCTTCGTTATAGAAATAATAAAAATTTGATGATTATTTAAACTCAAAAATATTGAAATTGCGTTGACACAGAATATAGATGCACAGAAAATACGGGAAAATAAAGCGTTTTAATACGGATGCAACACTAAATATAAGTTTAAAAGAGCTTTAAAATCATGATTTGGAGACTGGGAAAAAATATCGAAGCCATATTTCATTTTGAAGTGGGTCAGGTGATCGTTTCATATAATATAGGTGTAATTATTATTTCAATTTTTATTTAAGAAAACTGCCAAACATATTTTGGTCAATTTTTTTGTATATTTTATGGGGTAATTTGAATATTTCCTAAAACTTTACAAACAATTTGTGAATTTTAACCTAATTTTAAATTCGCTTAAAAAATGTTTGAAAAATTAGACTCTATAGAGTTCCACGTATTTCACTTTTTCAAACCCGATTCAATCCAAAACTAATTGGGTGATTTTATTCATTTACATTACAGTATGTCCAGCAGACAGACTGAACAACATACTAAAATTTCATTTTAAGAAAGTCATTTTTAAGGTCGTTATTTTGCGGATGAACAGACAGACAGACAAACAGAATGGCCAAAGTGATAAACACTTTTCAACTATGTTGGAAAGTGTTAAAATGCCAATTATAAAAATGTAGAGCATTGATTATTGACTTGTAATTGGCAATGAATCTGTTACAGAAATCATTTATTCAACACAGTAAGGTTACTATCGAATGGCTGCCCTAGTTCAAAGTATTTGATGTGTGTAGCACATGACCCTCCCTGCAGACTCATTTTCACGTTCTATTATTTCCTCAGTAACTAATTAAATTGAGTTTAATTACAAAATTTACAGCCACAATTATTTAAAACTACAATGAATTTGCATTTGTAATTATATTTTTGCTTTCATTTAGTCATTCCAATTCCAACAAAGCTTCTATTATTCTTGGCTATATTTTTTCATTTCGCTTTTAAGAATTCTTACTGGTTTAGAGAAGTTCGTACTGGCAAAATTCTTACTAGCAAAAGAGGTAGACTGAGTTGATGTTATAAAATAAAAGGGAATTGTAAAATGATTCAATGTTTGAGGACAAAATCGGCTGTTTTGTGAATGATATGAATATTTAATGGCTGTTTTGTTGTACCTCGCAGTTATTTAGTCATTATGTAAGAGGGTTATTGGCTGAACATTGGAACAATGTGCTGCAAATAACATAATTTTAAATTATCAGTATTTTCACTCTTATATAAATATTTTATAAATTATAAATATATAATGTTCTTTAGACTTGTTTTAACCCTTTATTTACCGAATTATGATAAAATTAAAAATTTAACCTAACATATTTTTTTCTTGTTACTTGAGGACTCATTAGAATATACATGCAATAAAAATTCGAGACTTAAAATTCCCTATCAATGGACATTGAAGTGGAACACTAAATGTTATTTGTTGCTTATGTAGGTACATTAAGAATGTAAGGAACGAATACGGCGATTTCGAATAAAGAATTCTTTACATCTGAAAAAGGCATACATTTCATGTAGTCCACACAAAGTCGGAAACGTTCTTAGTCGTTCATCCTGATATTCAGCTTACACCATGCTCTCTTGGGAATATGGAATTTTCTATGCAGATATATTCTACTTTTTGTTCCTTTTCTTCTCAAACCGAGCGTCTTGGAGCCATTTTGAATATTATGAAACTACTTGTGCTGTATTTTGCAAAAGATAATATTTGAGGTAAATACGATTTGTTCAGTAAGTTATTTTCCTTATTGACTGAAATGAATTTACTGCTTTAAAAGCATATCAGTCAAGTGCAATATCCTTAAATTATTTTTTTTTCGTTATATCACGTTCAAAAATTGATGGATGTTACTTCTGTTGTTAACGTAAGCAAAACGTGATTCTAAATAATGATAATATCAGAAATTTAAATTGTTATCGTGCAATATTACATTGTCCCACACTTGACTCATTGATCAAATACACGTAATTAAGCATCCCGGATTCATCGGTCTTCTAACAGAACGCTGACAGATGTTATATATTCGATGAAGGTAATGATAATTATGAGTGTCCATCAATTATGGTCATTGGTCTCATATCATATCATGGTCTCTTATCATAATTTCATCTTTTCTTAGGTATGAACTGTAACTACGTGGCACAAACCTCTGTTGCTTCAGGTAGCGTAACGCCACTGTAGCGTAACGTAGCATAACAATTGTAAGGTAGCGTTACTGTAGTGTAACGACTGTGACGTAGCTTTACTGTAGCGTAATGACTGTAACGTAGCGTACTGTTGCGTAACGACTGTAACGTAGCGTTCACTAAGGTAACGGACAGGCTGAGTATCATTCGGGATTTATATCTTTTGTTGATAACGTTCGCCAAACGTGAATCTAAATAATGATAATATCAGAAATTTAAATTGTTATCGTGCAATATTACATTGTCCCACATTTGACTCATTGATCAAATACACGATTCGGGATTCATTGGTCTTCTAACAGAGCGCTGACAGAAGTTATATATTCGATGAAGGTAATGATAATTATGAGTGCCCAGTGCCCATCAATTATGATCATTGGTCTCTTATCATATCGTGGTCTCTTAACAAAATTTCATCTTTTCTTGTGTATGGATTGTAACTACGTTGAACAAACCTCACTTGCTTCAGGTAGCATAACGTCACTGAATAACTTATTTCTCCGTCGCTTGGCGAGATTTCGGCGACGAATTTGGCGGAATTTCGCCAACTTGACGACTTTTTCAAATGTTGCCAAATAGATAAAAATGACGCTAAATCAATGAAAATGACGAATAACTGACTAAAATGCAATATCTTGGAAAGAATATATGTACTATAAGAATAACTTACTTTTTGTGTTGTAAAAGTAGTAAATTCATTGCATTATATAAGGAAAGTCATGTGCAACCCAGATAAGATTTTTCTAATTTATTTTTATGATTTTGAAAACATCTTTCTTCTTTAAAAGTTCTAAAACATCCACTGCACCTGTTTTCATCATCTTCACAATTACATTCTTTTTTAATACATCTATCATAATTTATTAGACATCTATGCTCATTGCTTCTTTTATGACTCACTTGACAATAATCACAATTATTTTTTCCTAAAAATCCTGTAATAGATGTAATGATATCGAAATTATTTTTGTACATGTAAATAGATGTATACAAAATATAAAAGTATAATAATTAACAACTACAAAGCATAATAACTACAAAGTATAATAATTTGAATACCTAAAAATATTTCAAATGACTTAACATACTCTAAGTTATATATTTCTGAGGGAATATTACACATTTCATGTAGTTTTACAGCTAACGTTCTTTGTTATAATCTTCCTTATTTAATATATATAAAGTCATTTTAAGTTAAATTTTTATGATTCAATTTTTCACTTAAGCTTAGGATTTTGAATACTTAGATCTGTTACTATACTAGATCTAGTTAAGCAAATATTATCATTGTTGATAATCTGACAAATACTCACTTTGTTAGCAATATCGTCTTCTTTGAGTACTTTTAGAGCTTTATGTATTCCCCCGTTAGGCAATTCCATAACATGAAAACCAAATATACATTCTTTTATAAATTCTTTGTATTCTATTTTACGTGTTAAAATATCTAAATATACGTTATATGCTTCTTGAGTAGGCATCATTTTAGGATGAAATGGCTGACTTTATTGAGGATTATGTGTAATAATATCTATTTTACGTTCTATTTTTCCAATAGCTTTTCTACTTAAATCTCATAAAATATTATGATATTCTTTAGATTAAAGTTTATTGATTCCTATAATTTTATAAGTTTTTTATATGTGTTAAATATTTTGATAAATTTTTGCTTTATTTCTACAATTTCATAATCTGATTTAAATAAGTTTTCAAGATTAGTTTCAATTTTCACTTTCTTGGCTTTCCTTTTTACCAAACCATCATATTTATATTTTAACACAAAATAATCAAATATTTTTTTCAATTTAAGTTTATTTCTTGATTCCTTAATAAACTGTTTAAATTGTTCTGTCAAATCAGGAGTAAATAATTTTTTTAAGATGAACATCCTTTTAATCTTATTTTCTTCTTTTCATTTGAAATCATTATTATGAAATTTCAAACTAAAGGAATGAAAAACCTTCTTAATTTTATTAGGCTTTTCAGGTTTTCCATTAAATATTTTATTTTTTAGTTAAATAATTTGTTACATCTAATTTTAATAAATTTACTAAAACAAATTTATATTTAACTGTTTCTCTTATATATTTTATTATTAATCTAATTAAATCACACACACACACATATTTTTTATAACCTTTCCGTTATTTTACATTTAAAAGTTTCAAAGCATTTCTGAATTCACCAACAGTCTTAGCTCTCAGTTGCTGCTCCATTTATTGGCAGTAATTTTTATAAAGGCTTTTTCAGTCGAAAGGCAGTCGCTAGAATACGTTTCACGTGGTAATTACTTCTTAAATGTTTCTGTAAATGAGTTTTTGTATAAGATTTTTCACACTCACAACACATTTTTTCATATTTTTTTATCACAAGTTTTGCGATATCTTTGTAGAGTATTAACTTTATAGTGATGAAATTCATAACGTGGTTTAATATCTTTACAGAGGGTGCATTTTATGATCTATATTTATTCATAAATATTTTATTAAAGACTTTCTAAGGCCTAATATTCTCTTTTTAAACCAAAGCAGAGAATATCTTACTTTCTTGTCAGAAATTATTCCAGATGTTTCATGTTTCTTTTTAATTTTAATATTATATATCATTGGGAATATTATAAAAATCACAAATATTTTCATGAAATACAAGCAATTCAGAGATTTTTAAAAGTATATAAAATCTAAAAATTTTTAAAGTATTTCATCAACTTCTTGTGTAAGTTTATAATTTTGAGTCGGAAAACTTCGTCTTTAATTTGTTTAATAACCTATTCTATCATTATTTTTTTGTTTTAAATTCTCTTCATCTAGGTCATAGAAGCAATCATCTTCTGATGAAGAATATACTTATTTTATTTGTTTAAAGCCAAAGGATTTCATCCTAATCCTTAAAATATCATCTCATCTATTGTGTCTAAGGGTGTTTTGTCTTAGATGCAAGTCTCAGACTTTGAAGATGACAAGTCTGGAGGTCTAAGACTACCGTCCGGAAAATAAATTGATTCAGCTAATTTCACGTTTTCGAAAAAATCTCTATTCATCATTTATTAACATTTTACAACATAGTTGAAAAGTGTTTATGACTTTGTTCATTCTGTCTGTCTGTCTGTCTGTCCGTTAGCACGATAACTGCCGTAAAATTGACTTTATCAAAATGAAATTTTAGTTTGTTGTTTAGACGGTCTGTGGGATAAATAATGAGTAAAATAAATTATTGTAGTATTGTGATGAATGAAAGAAGTGGAATAAAAGGGTATGAATGAAATATTTACTACTTTTATATAAAGAGCCAGGCGATTTATATTTCAATGACGTCATTTGAATAAAATAACTTTTTTCGAAGAAGTTAAGTTTTCAAATATAGTAAATTATTGTAGAACTGTGATAATTTTAAAAATATCACCGCTGAATGTATCGCATTTTAGAGATATGTAAATAAAATTGCATTGCAGTTGGAAAGTGTTTCATATTCAATGCTTTATGCATGATAGATCTTTCTTGTTTTATATGGAGTTATATAACTATTGTCTAACGTGAATTGGTCTTTCCAAGCACTCCAGAGATACGGGATGATTTAAGACAAAATATTTTCACATTTATGTTATCGACTGTGAGTGACCATATTTTCGAATCCACACCCTAGAAAGGGAGAAAACAGGGTTTTTAAAAGTTTTTCATGATCACCCAGGAGCCTTACACAGTGGCCTAGAACGCTGAGTTTTTGCACACGACATTACCTTGGGCGCGGTAGCCCATTGGTTAGCGCTCTGGAGTTGCACTCGGTAGGCCCGGGTTCAATTCCAGCCACTGCCAAAACTGCCGCCGTGTTCATGCGGAGTACGATCACGTTAAACATGTGGGTCCGAAAGTCCTTCCGAGAGGTTGGTGGTAGGGGAAGGAGGGTACGGTCCCTGTGGATGCCTCCCCCACTGGGTTCCGGTCTAAATTGGGTGGCACTTCCCGACCGTCCAAACAGTTACCTTACACCTTTCTGGTAGGTCGGACGGTCTGGGTTTCAACAACAACAACACGACATTACCTTAAGAAGCATAAATTTATATTCTTCCCCGGGGGCGGAGAACATGGATTTTTTTTCCAAAAAGTGTTTCTATACCCTCCACATGCCCCCAGTGACTTAGAGGACTGAATCATTGGCTACTATTAATGTGATGCCAGAGAATGAACACATTTTTTATGATGTTATAAGATGTCTATGTAAGGCAGAGATCTGGCAAGACAGAAATTTAATAGTGACAGCCTGGCTTCGTTATTGTACGATTTCTAGTTTAGTGTCATAAGGTAATTCGTTCTTACCATTATTTAAATAAAAGGACTTACCTTTGTTGCCGTCACTTAGGTGGAGTATGAAAACTTCTAAATTTCGAACACCGAGGAATAACCCTGGATCTCGAACACTGAGGAATAACCCTGACTCTCGAGCACTGAGGAATAACACTTAACACATACAATACTAACACATATTTAAATTGATCAATACTTTAACTTTTTATATTCTTTGATTAAAGCATACGATACAATCATTAAAATTAATTTAGGTAAACACGCACAGACACACACACACACACACACACACATATATATATATATATATATCAAGATAGTTAATATTATATAAACACATTTATAGGTTATCTTCTAGAAAAACAGATATTGAATTCAGTTAATAGTTCTCACTCAATTATTGATCATTGCTATTTTTAATTTATAAGTCATCTCCTTGACGTATCTTAACATGAGATAAATAAATGGTTACCTCAGTTTACATAGAAGCGGTTGAATACATTAGAGCACAATTGTATTAAATGCAGTTGACATTAAGATTGAAGTGGTAATGTCGGATGATCCATATGCAGTTATAAACTTTTCCAGTTATTGCATGATCAGCTAACACTCTGCTGTCTTTCAGCATTTATTTTTGCGTATCGTGATGCCACCGCATTATTTTGACGCAATCTCATGCAGCAACAACTGAGTTAGAGATATACTTCTTTTTACGTGTTTTTTGTATTCTGGCAAAACATCGAATACCTGATGCTCCTCAGACTCTCTGTGGGAACACAGTTTTTCATTCCGCCTGTGATGATTTGCTGAACAACCTCTTGATTTGTTCTTTTTGCTGGAGGGGAAGTACGCTGTATGAACAGCGTGTGAGTTCCCATTGGTTCCGATGAATATATTATTTACTTATGCGGCGCATTTAAAGCGCTTATTAACTTGACTGACATTTGTTTCAGAAATGTCAACATGTCATGTGATATTTAGAATATCTCTGTCTCATAATGACATCTCATATCATTATACGCAACATGCCCCATGCCCATTCTCTGGTATCATATTCTCTTGCATATTATAAATGGCGTAACAGAATATCACTCAGAAAGATTTTTGATTTTTTCCACAACAGCATAAATGAGGGTTATAAGTATCCCCTTCCCCGGAAGTTCTCCTGTAATCTATAAGGTTGAAACTTTGCATGCTTTTATTATCGATCATAAGACAGAACCTAACTGATTCAATATTCAATGTAGACGATTTTTTTATGTTAAATGCTATAAATTAGAAAACAAAATAAAACTTGCTAAAAATGATGTAATTTAATTACTCAAAAGCGTTAGTTTCACTTTATTTGACAGATGTAAATACTAATTTCATTAAAAATTTCTATTTTCCCAATGGCAGAAATCTTTCTAAGGTATGTGTAATGTTACAATCTTGCTACAAGTCATACAACTGCTGTTTTTATACAAGTATTTCCGAGTCTTTCCAAGTAATGCTTCATAAATAACCTAATTACTTTGCTCTTTATATACATTTTTATCCAAAAGTTGCCCTGTAAATCGATCTTTGATATCCCGGCTAGAGCCCAGATGCTTTTACACCAACATTCTGATCATTCATGGGTAACGTTTTTTATATATATTTATCATTTTATCAAACTCTACACATACATTTCTTTTTCAAGTAAAATTTTGAATAATGCTGATGTATTAAAAATATATATTTCTTCGACACTTTAATTGCAGTGAATTCTGTTCAGCTTCAAAACCGTCATTGCAACCTATCAATTCCTCTGTACATTTGCACTTTAATTTCTGATAAAAGTATGGTTTCGTTAATGTTAAATTCGGTGTAAAATCATTTCAATGGTCCATTAAAACGTCAGATCAGTTTACAAAGGGCTATTTCGAAAACTGATCGAACGTACTCTGTGGTGTTTCAACAATGGAATATAATGCTGTAAAGATTATGGAAATGTAAATTATCGATTGAAGTAATTCAATTATATCATCTTCCTATAATTCAGTAGTTTCTCGATGAAAACTATATGTACTATTTTTATAAAATACTCTTGTACCGTTATTAAAATGCATTATTTTTTTTCCTTTCATTGATTTGTGGAATTCATATTACTCTAATTCCCAGAAGAAATGACTCCAACGCGCCGTTAATAATTTAAAAGTCATTATTGAGTCCAAAAAGCATGTGATTGGTCCTCCTCGCGACCTTATAATTGCAGCCCCATTTCCCTGGTACAGAGTCAACAAGTTTCCAATTCTTTTCTGCAAGTATTTCCGGTCCTTACATCTTGTGGTATTGTAGATCATAATTGTGTTGTATTGGATGCTAAATTTATGGGCGTTAGGTTTATTTATAGTGTGTCCTACGTATGCTCCAATTTGCTCATTATTACATATGGTCCAAGTGACTCATTATTACATATGCTCCAATTTGTTCGTTAATACATATGATCCAACCCTAACAGCATTTTTTTTCACAGTGACGAAAGATTTACGTCACTCTGTGACTTTGGGACGTCACAGGAAGTCTCGGCAATGCCATATTGAGGTCACAGCGAAGTCATTTTGGTCATTTTCATGGTCGTTTGTGACGTCGCATATTAACTTGTTTGTGACGTCACATTGTAATTGCCATTGCCATGTCGTCGCATTGTTACGTGTTAATTAAATAGTGGAAACGTCACAGAATATAGTCACAATGAAGTTACAAATTTACTAATACGTAACGTCACATAGAAGTCACAAATATGATGTCACATTGTGACCGAGGTGTCACGTGACTACAACGTCACTGTCACACATGTGACGATCTTTGCTGTGAGGGAAGTTCCCAATTCTTTTCTGCAAGTATTTCCGGTCCTTATATCCTGTGGTAGTGTAGATCATAATTGTGCTGTATTGGATGCTAAATTTATGGGCGTTAGGTTTATTTATAGTGTGTCCTACATACGCTCCAATTTGCTCTTTATTACATATGGTCCAAGTGACTCATTATTACATATGCTCCAATTTGTTCGTTAATACATATAATCCAACCCTAACAGCATTGTTTTTCAAAGTGACGAAAGATTTACGTCACTCTGTGACTTTGGGACGTCACAGGAAGTCTCGGCAATGCCATATTGAGGTCACAGCGAAGTCATTTTGGTCATTTTTTCATGGTCGTTTGTGACGTCGCATATTAACTTGTTTGTGACGTCACATTGTAATTGCCATTGCCATGTCGTCGCATTGTTACGTGTTAATTAAATAGTGGAAACGTCACAGAATATATTCACAATGAAGTTACAAAGTTACTAATACGTAACGTCGCATAGAAGTCACAAATATGATGTCACATTGTGACCCATGTGTCACGTGACTACAGCGTCACTGTCACACATGTGACGATCTTTGCTGTGAGGGAAGTGGCTCATTATTACATATGCTCCAAGTGGCTCGTTAACAAATTTATATAAAATGTTTCGTAAAAATCCATTAGCATTTACGGCAACTATTGTGTATACAATAAATCGATCACAAATTGACGACAAACGTACAGACGGAAATAATTCTAAAATAGTCCAAACGTGTTCATGAGGGCCTAAAACATATACTGGCATCATCAAAATCTCGAAGTCAAAAATTTTTGTGAAAATAATACTTTCTCTATACTATATTTTATAGTATGAGAAACTGTATTCTATATTATGTGAACGTAAAAATTGACATTGATTTCTAATCACCGTATAATAATTCCAGCCTACAACGCAGTGATATTTTACATTGATGTTTTACAGAGATTCATTAATCTGCTTAATTTTTTATTGTTACGGAAACTCACAAACAAAATCACTTACAAACAAAAATAAAGTGGCTCAAAAGAACAACACTTTTCTTTCTTCTTTCAGTGTAAAAGAACTGCAGCCAATCACGAAGATGGGATAACACTCAGTGGGATTGAGTCAAATGTGTGATTAACAATAGACTGCAAATGGCATTTAATGATATCAACCTACACTCGGTAATAATACGAAGTAAACTAGCGGTTATCTTGTTTTCATTTTGTATAATTTCAAGACTATTAAGATTTGTTTTTACAGTAAATTGGGAATATTATTGCAAATAACTAAACGCATGGATATTAAAATAGTCATTAATTTAAATTTGAATTAGTGCAAAAATGTGGCTATACTATTATTATTATTAAAACTGTCTTAAAGCATCTATTTCTCAGGTTCTTCTATAGATAAAGCTTTGATAATGACTGTAAATAATTTAACACCAAATTGTAGAAGTAGTATGGGGAATCTATGAGGACTTTTATTTGCTGTTTTTCTTCTCCACTTTTGGATTAAAAATTTAATTTCTTTTTAAATATCTATTTCTCAAATGTAGCTGCAGGTTGAGTTTAGCCGATGACTGATATTTATTCAACACCAAATTCTGGATAAGATACACGCATTCGATAAATTTTTACAATTTCGGATTTTTCTTTTCCATTTCCTGTTCAAAAATTTCATTTTGTCTGAAACATTTATTTTCCGGACTGGCTGTAGATGGAGTTTATTTGGTAACTGGTATGGATTCAGCATCGAATTTTGGAGGAGTTAGGGTAGTTTGCTAATAATTGCCACTTGCAGTTAATTTTTCACCTCCGGTATAAAAATTGTTTTTGAAACATCTATTTCTCAGTATTGACTATAGATCAAGCTTAAATGATGTTTGATATGAATTTAGCTATACATTCTGGAAGGTTTATAAATACTCACTAAGATTTGCCTCTTCCAGTTCTGGAGATGTCACTTACGACTCAAAAATTTACATTTTCATTACGACATCTATATCTTAGGATCGATTATAGATAGTGTTTAGATGATGAATAATATGAATTAAGCATAAAATCCGGCTATAATAGGGGGTTCACTAAGGATATGTACTTCCGGTTCAAAAAGTTTACTTAATACATCTGTTTTCCAGCATCAATTATAGACAAAGCTAGATATTCGCGATATGGATTCGGCATCCGGTTGCCTAGCGGGTTAAAGGAGCTTACTAAAGATTTGCGCTTCCGGTTAATAAAGTTTACTTTTGAACCGGAAGCGCAAACGTATGTTTCTCAGCACGAACTATAGACAAAGCTTGGATGTTCGTATATATAGATTCAGTATCCCAGTCCCTAGTGGGACAGAGAAGTTTACTAAAGATTTGCGCTTTCGATTGAAAAGTTTACTTTTGAAAGCAGAAGCACAAACATATGCTTCTCAACATGAACTATAGACAAATCTGTTCAAGGATATGAATTTAGCATATCATTCCCTAGTGGAGCAGAGGACGATTTGCGCTTCCGATTAAAAAAGTTTACTTTTGAACCGGAAGCGCAAAATAATGTTTCTCAGAATGATGTCTAGACAAAGTTTGGATATTCGCTCATGTGGATTCAGCCTCTCATTCCTGAGGGACAGTGGTGTTTGCGCTTTCGGTTATTTGAAAAATTTACATGATTGAACGAAATGGGTTTTCAAATTAATACTCGTATTAATATACTTAATAGTTCTGAAAATGTTATTTACATTCTACTTGCCACTATTTGATAGCGTTTCTATACATTCCTTGTTTACAAAGTATTATACTTTATATTGAGAAAAATATCTTAACTAGTTACAAACCCGATTAAATTTTACTCAAATACCTTCCTAACTTTAAAAAATCTGATGTGGCCATCACATGACTTTCCTTATATAATGCAATGGATTTACTACTTTTACATTTAAAAAAAAATTTATTCTTATAATAGTTACATTCTTTCCAAGATATTGAATTTTCTTCAATTAGTCGTCATTTTCATGATTTAGTGTCATTTTTATCCATTTGACAAGATTTTCGTTAACTACTAATAATTTAACATTTAAAAAACACTAAACATTTAAAAATGTCGCCAAGTTGGCGACATTCCACTAAACTCGTCGCCAAAATCTCGCCAAGCGTTATGGACGGGGAAATAAGTTATTCCTACAGACGATAAATGACAATTGGCGTTCAAATACAAAAGTATTACTCAGAGTATCTTTTCTCGTGAATGGAACGAGTTAGATCCACGAGAATGATGTCACCAAATTTATCGCATGATATTACATATGAGAAGTGGACATGTTTCTTAACAGTTAATATATCTCTTTTAATTTATGGGATATTTTTGATAAATTTATTTGAAAAATGGCTAATATCTCTAGAACGGTTTATGCTAGCGTTCTAAAGTGTATGTCAATCGTTTTCTAATGAAAAGTTACATAAGAAATGTCTATTTGAATAACTTTATGAAAGGTTTTGATTTTTTGATGATTTTTTCAAAATTCCACTCGAAAATTTAGGGAGTTCTGAACATTCGATTGTATTTTAAAACTTTTTCAAACTGAGGCTTCCAGTATTAACGAATTGTGATTTTTGTACCAAATTTCATTAGAATCGCTCCATTCGTTCGTGAGATATCGTCTCCACAGACTCACTGACACACACACACACACACACACACACACACACAGACATCACTCTAAAAATGTTCGATTCGTGATAAGGGATGCTTGAAACGTGCTCCCTCGTCGAAAACTCGAATTCGAATTTTCGACCCCTTTACAATACTTTCCTTATACATTATGTATATAAGTGAAGTAAAAATATATAAGTAATACATAAGTAATAAAAATAAAAAATATATACTTGTTTTATCGAAATATGATATTTGAAATCGAATATGATATCGAAAATGATATAGAATATGATTCGAAATATGTTATGGAATTATGAATATTTAAAAATAATTTCAATATTTTAAAATTTTGAATAATTTTTTCGAAACAATATTTTTTTTTGTTTGAAGAAGTTTCTTCAGAACTTTGTTTATCTCTCACTGAAAATATTTATTAAACTATAAAAGATAGACATCAAAAGTAATAAACAAAATAATCAATATAAAATCTGGCTTCTAAATCAATAATTTCATTTTACAATCATCATATTGTTTTTGAGCAACTTTCTTGTCAAAATGAAGAAGATTATAAATTGTCTGTTTTAAATGTATGTAATTCTTACATCCCGAAAACTAAAAGTGATCGATCAATAAACACAGAACAGTAATTTATAGCCAGTCACATGCTCCACAATGATATACAATTGAATTTTGGTTCAGGTACTTAGGTTTTGAAATATGAGGAGTCCACTTCAAAGATAAGGGCTTGCAATTTCGTCCCAGTAGCTTAACGGTAGAGAGACAGCTGACTAGTTTAGAGATCCGGGGATCGATTACCGGTTGGGACAGCAAGGTTCTGTACAATGGCGCCCAAACAAATCAACCTTCTAGGCTAGTGCAATGATGACGGAGGTCTAATAGTGACCCTAGTACTACTAGTGCGGATTCAGTGGACTCTGGAAGACTAAGCGTCGATTTCAAATTGAGAGAATAACGATCACACAGGATACTAACCTAGGTAAAAATAGTAATAGCAGGAGGCTAACTTGTGGTAAAAATAGAAAGATGTTCAGTCAGATGGTCCGTTGCCCGCCAATCTGACATTAGAGAGTGGAGATTGCTGAATCGAATTCGACGATAAGTGCTTGCAATTTCATCCCAGTAGCTCAAAGGTAGAGCGTCGGCTAGCCATTTCGAAGATCCAGGGTTCGATTCCCGGTTGGGGCAGCAAGGCCCATTACAAATATAGTATTTATATTTTCGAAATTTCTATTTTGATTTATTTCGAGAAGGTGGTTCTAATTTTGATATTTTAACTATCTATCAAAAATACTTTTAATATCTGTATTTAGTCACGCCAAATCATTTCCGCACCATTGAACTGGAACCACCGCTGATGATTTTCTATCGAAGAAAGACAAATACTTGCATCTCACAAGCAGCAGTTGAATCCCTGGAGAATATGCGAAAACGTTGTAGTATTTTTACAAAGTGCCTACACGTAACATACACATATTCTAATGATACGCAAATTCGATTTTGTGTTATCGTGTCCATATGCACAGATTATCTTCTTTCCGGACGTGTTCCATAATGTACGCCTCAGTATGCCTCAATGTTTCAAATCCATAATTCTTGAGACACCAATACTTTTTTACATGTGAAAGTAATCAAGTTTATTATAGTTTGAGAGAATTTACATTTTGAAAAATATAAGAAAAGAAAAAGAAATAGAATTTATTTATAGAATAATTTAACGCTTAAGAAACAAAAACAAGGGCGGAAGTATTCTAAAACAAAGAAAATAAAGTTGATTAAGACTAGAGTAAAACGACCTTTTCCTTCATGTTTCGAGTAAGAGTGCTGAAGCCAATCCCAGAGATGGGATAATTCTCAGAGGGATTACATGCAATGTGAGATTAAAGCAACCAGCAAGTGGTGTTCAAACATATCAGCTAACTGCAGAATGGATACAAGTAAATATGAGAATTTCTAACGTGATTATTTTGGCTGAATTGAATTTATTGACTTTTGATTTAAATTAATATATGCTGTTTCCTTTAAATTTTTGCTATGCAGTTATAGATTCCTAATCAAAGTAAAAAATAATTCAATAAACTATTTTGCAATGAAATAAAAATAGTCTGTTAACATCAAATTTAGTTATCATTTAGATATGTTATGGATTATTATGTATTTAACTGCATATATAAATCTTTATAAGTAATTATGAATAAAATTATTATTGAATCGTATCAAAGACAGTGGATTGTTACTTTTAAAATTATGTTTATGTTGGCTCAACACGACTTTCTCATAGCAGGATCCACTTAAGTAGCTTGTGATTATTTTTTTTCTTTGCAAATTTTGCAAGAGAAAATTTTAAAATTTCCTATAGATGGTCCAAATTTCAAAAACAAAAATTTTGAGACAACTATATTTTTTTACATGCGAAAATAATCCATTCAGTTTATTGTAACTTGAGAGACCTTATAGTTTTATAAATATAAACAGAAATAAAATTTAGGATTTTATTTATAGAATTATTTAACGCTTAAGAAACAAAAGCAAAGACGGAAATTGTTCTAAAACAAAGAAAATAAAGTTGATTAAGATTATAGTAATTCCATCATTTCTTTTTCTTGCTTCAGAGTAAAAATGCTAAGCCACTCCAAAAGATGGGATAATTCTCAGAAGGATTACATGCAATGTACGATTAAAACGGCTTGCAAGTGGTGTTCAAACATATCAGCCGACTACAGTTTGGGAACAATAAATATGAGAATTTCTAATACGGTTATTTCGGATGATTTGAATTTATTGACATTTGATTAAGATTAATATATGATGTTTCCTTTAACCTCTTGTTATGCATGCAGTGATGGATAAATTCCTTAATGTAAAAGTGAAAATGTCAATAGACTATTTTGCAATGAAATAAAAATAGTTTCCATCCTATTTTGTTAATATTTAGATATTTTATTAACTAGTATATATTTAATGGACACATAAATCTTTTAAAGTAATTATAAATAAAATTACCATTAAATCGTGTCAAAGACAGGGAAATTGATACTCTTAAATTTAAATGGAGTGTGATTTAACTCAACATTATCATACCAGAATCCAATTTTAAGTACTTTATAATAGTTTTTCAATAAGTAATTATAAATAAAACTAGTATTGAATCTTATCAAAGACAGTGGGTTTGTTGCTTTTAAAATTAACTGCAGGGTAGCTCAACACGACTTTCTCATACCCGATTCCATTTTAAGTAGCTTGTGATTTTATTTATTTACTTTTATTATTATTATTATTATTATTATTATTATTTTATTTTTTTATTATTTATTTATATTTTTTTTGCAAATTTTGCAAGAGAAAATTTGAAAAATTCATATCGATGGTGCAAATTTCCAAATAAAATATTTTGAGACAGCTATAATTTCCTACATGCGAAAATAATCCATTGAGTTTGTATAGCTTGAGAGAATTAATATTTTAAAAATATAAATTTTAAAAATATAAATAAAAAGAAAATTTATTAATTTATTTATAGAATAATTTAACGCTTAAGAAACTAAAGCAAGAGCGGAAAGTGCTCTAAAGCAAAGAAAATAAATTAATTAATACTAGATTAAAACGATATTTTCAGTCCTGTTTCCGAGTAAGTGTGTTCACTCCCAAAGATAAGGCAATTCTCAGAGGGATTACTTGCAATGTGCGATTAAAACGGCTTGCAAGTGGTGTTCAAAGATATCAGCTGACTACAGATTGGATACATGCAAATATGAGAATTTCTAATGTGGTTATTTTGGCTGATTTGAACTTATTGACATTTGATTTAAATTAATAAATGATGTTTCATTTAACCTCTTGTTATACAGTGATAGATACATTCCTTAATGCAAAAGTGAAAATGTCAATAGACTATTTTGTAATGAAATAAAATTGGCTTCCTCACAGCAAATTTGGTCAATATCTAGATATTTTATGAACTGATATGTATTTAATGGATGCATAAATCTTTTAAAAGTAATTCTAAATAAAATTAGCATTGAATCGTGTCAAGGACAGGGGAATTAATACTTTTTAAATTTAAAAGGAGCATGTCTCAACTTGATATTGTCATATCAAAATGTGTTTTCAAGTACCACTTAATATACTTTTATTTTTTTATTTATTTTGAGAATTTTGCTTTTTCGCAAGAAACTTTTTGAAATTACAACATGTTTTCATTTTATAGCACTTATAAAAGTCATTCGATTTATACTAAGTTGAACAATATACCCTCTCGTGGGGTAACTCCCTCACCGAAGACATTAATGACGTCACGAACACAAAATTTGCATCAGAGCTAATTGTGTCCAAGATTCGTTGAGCCATAAGTAACTCCTTTTGTACATAATTATGCGATATCCTATGCTAATATTTTAGGGAAATAAAAAATTTCGGTTACTTTTCAAAGTTTTCGCACGAATGTCAAAGAATTATATATAATTATAATTTTTTTTAATATGATTTCTTCCAGATATAAATTTCGCAAAAAAACATTAATGTTTGTGTCAAATATCGTGTACAAAATGATTTGACCTCGGTCAGCAATCCAAAACTACTCAAAACTTATACGGGAGGTCCTAACACATATATTGGTATCAATATCTCGAAATCAAAAATTTTCGTGAAAACAGTAATCACTTTATGCTATATTCTATAGCATGAACAAAAATGTAAATTGAAATTTTAAATTTTATTTTGTTTCATCAGACTGCAAATGTGGGGCTGAGAATTTGAAACAAAGAATCAAAATATTCGTCCAGATAATCAAAATAAAGAATTTATATGTGAGACTCACTTTTGGCAAAAAACTAAATTTGAACGAATATTATATATCTCTTGATACAAGTTTAAGTCCATAACGAGAATATAAGTGCATTATGTGTGTGAGCATGTAGAAGAAATGTACACAGAATTTTTGAATAAAAATATTTTACTTCTGAAAAGTGCATATAGCTACTGCACACGGTTTACAATCACTGACATAGAATACATTTTTCGAAGTTCTTCATGTTGTTAGGGCCATTTGAGGCTCTCTTGGGAGTACACCATTTTCTGTGTCAATATATTCTACATGGATATTTCTTTTCCTTTTAGAATTGAAAGTGCAGGAGTACATTTAAATATTGTGAAGTACATTAGATACAGTATGAATAGTAATTTTAATACACAAGTATAACAAAACAGGGAATTTTGAGATTTATATTTAAACAAGAAAAATATAGATTTATATTTTATAATGGGGGAAAATGAAGCCCTTCCAAGGCGAAATCGAAAATGTCAACTTTTATGCTCTTGTTTGTAAATTTACAGAAAATGAAAAAATTAGTATTTATTTGTACTTTCCCTACAATACATAATGTATAATTGAAGTATTGGAATCGTGTCGAAAATCGCAACTCGAGTTTTCGAAGGATCTGCATATTTCGAACACCTAAGTAGATATAAATTGGGGGTTCTGCGGCGGATCGGGGAGGCGGTGCCGTGCGGTGCCAGAGGAGTGACCCTCTTTGGGAGGAGGGTCCCTCTTTGAGAGGATCCTCTTTGGGAGGATGCCTCTTTGGAGTGTCTTCCCTCTTTGGAGTGTCTTCCCTCTTTTGAGAGGAAGCACCTCTCAGAGGGTCTTGAGACCTCCAGGAGGGAGGATGCCTCTCACTGCCCCCCTCCCCTCTTTTGGAAGTTTGGTGAGTTGGTGCAGCACCGGATGCCTCTTTCGGAAGAGGGCAATTGCGAAGTCTTTCAGAGAGGCCTGATGACTCATACGGAGTGAGTTTCACTCCGAGTCTTGAGAGGGAATGTCACAATCGCTGACTGACCTGAGGAAGTGGTTTCAAGGGATGTCGCAATCGCTGACCGACCCTTGACCTGAGGAAGAGGTTTCAAGGGATGTCGCAATCGAACAATCTGGAAATGACGTGTCGCGCCTTGGAGCTCCTTAGCACACGTCCTCCCTCTCTGCTGGTCAGCGACAGACTGAAAGATCTTATCAGCGTGAAGTAGTTAAAGCGCCCTCTGGCGAATTTTGATGAAGTGCTGCCATCTATCGGCATTTTTTTTTCACAAAAGAATTTAATGTTTCAGTTGTCAGGAGCTGGATTCGATCTTGGGCCCAACTGATTAGAAGCCGCGCGTCTTACCATCGTGCCAAAGCACCCGTGCTTTATAGGCAGTTAACTTCGAAGTGTACCTTATCAGTGGAAGTTAGATTATTTTTCAAAGTTCATTCGAATCGCTCGGTGAATAGCGATGCACTTTATAAAGGGTGCGTTTTAAAACAGAATGCTACGGAGTGAATATAAATCTGTGTATTATAACATTATGATTTTTTTTTTAAAAACAAATGTATACACAAACTTTAAAAACACGAATGTAATAATTAGCTAAAATTGTGTTCAGTGGACACGAAACTTGTATTCAGTGAATAGGATTCGACCATTCTGAGTGTTGTGTATCTAAAAACAAATGTATACACAAACTTTAAAAACACGAATGTAATAATTAGCTAAAATTGTGTTCAGTGGACACGAAACTTGTATTCAGTGAATAGGATTCGACCATTCTGAGTGTTGTGTATCTAAAAACAAATGTATACACAAACTTTAAAAACACGAATGTAATAATTAGCTAAAATTGTGTTCAGTGGGCATGAAACTTGTATTCAGTGAATAGGATTCGACCATTCTGAGTGTTGTGTATCTAAAAACAAATGTATACACAAACTTTAAAAACATGAATGTAATACATAGCTGAAATTATGTTTTGTGAACAGGATTCGACCATTCTAAGTGTGTGTGTGATTTTTTAAAAATAAATCTAACTATCAATACGATTTTTATAATAATAACGAAATGATTTCGAATGTTTAAAAACAAATTGATTACGGATTTTCAAAGAACACACAAATTGTATTCAGTGAATAGGATTCGACCATTCTGAGTGTTGTGTATCTAAAAACAAATGTATACACAAACTTTAAAAACACGAATGTAATAATTAGCTAAAATTGAATTCAGTGGATTTTTTTTTTTTTAAATAAATCAATACGATTTTTATAATAATAATAACGAAATGATTTCGAATGTTTAAAAACAAATTGATTACGGATTTCTAATGAAAACACACAAATTGTGTTCCGTGGACATGAAACTTGTATTCAGTGAATGGGATTCGACCATTCTAAGTGTGTGTGTGATTTTTGAAAAATAAATCTAACAGCATATAAAAATAATGAAAATTAGAACTCACAGAACGACGTCTTCACTACCCACTGGTCAAACTTCAAATGAGTGATACACTCTCATTACGCTATTAAAAATTAGATATTATCTATAATGACGTCAGCAGTATAAGGTGTTGCCACCTATTTTTTCTAATAATATATTTTAATAGTTGGATACTTCAAGGGTCTGATTTGGTACACGTAATCTGAAATACATCATTTTAATGATATTACGCATTGAATATGATTCGGCCATTTTTAAAATGGTGGATGTAATTGAAATATCGAAGTTTAGAATTTAACAAACTAACGAATTTTCACCCCCAAAAATTTTAGCATTCAGTTTAAATAAAACCCAATGAATATGATATCACCATTTTAACATCGTAATTTTACTACCATTATAGAACTTAGAAGTGAGTGTACATTATTTTTTTCAGGACACCAACACATTTTAAAATCTATTGAATAGGAATAGACCATTTTGCACATACATGTACCTAGATTTCAACACCCGGTATTAAAACCTGCTAAACATGAAACGAGTAAGTATTGTGTGAGATTTTATCACACTAACTTTCAAACTTTTTAAATTTTTAAAAATGTCCGAAATAGTTGTATTTCATCGGTAGACATAAATTGTATGAAACACATTTTTATGAAAAAAATATCTGTTTCGACAGCTTTTAAAAATAGATTTCTACAGTTGTACACTACGGTTCTAGAATTTTCTAAATACGAATCGACTGTTTGAACTACCAATGGTGGTTTTACCGATGCAAATATTTACAGGACAAATATTTCAATGAAACCGAACTTAGTTGAAGCTTCTAAGTTTGAATATTTAGAATCATTTCATATAATTTTTATATTCACATTGAAAATAGTTACCAAAATTGGAACTCATGGAGCGACAACTTACTGTCCACACTCCAAATGAGTGATACACTCTTATTACATTATTAAAAATTAGATCTTATCTATAATGATGTCATTATGTTGCCGTATTGCCACCACACAATTATTCTTTCCAAATTATGCATTTTTTTTTCTTTTTTCTTTTTAATAACTTGCTACTGTCTTATGCTATCCATTTTTTTTTTCATATAAGCATATATTCCATATACCTTCTAAATGTTAAGTTGTAATTTAAAAAAAAAAAAAAAAAAAAAGCATTAGAGGTGTATTTTACGTCTGAATTCGTCCAAGTGGAAATCCGACAATTGCAAATGCATGATTGCATCCTCACATTTCAATAGACACCACTAAAATGTGTGGATCTTATTTTGAAAAAGCGGCTCTCAGAAAGAATATGTATATGAATACATATTTTCCATAAATATACCCCCTCCCCCCCCCCCACAATACACACATCATGCAGGCCAAACACTCACCCAGAATACATTCCAAATCGGCTCTATAGCTTATCGCGCTTATCAGTGTAACAGATAGTGACCCAAAGTTCATGTTCGCAAAGCGAGTTAATTGCAATGTTATTGTTTTAAGCAGTTCCCATATTTAAATGAAAAATTTATCAAATTATACAATACATACAAGAGCTGGAAGATCTTAGCATTTCAATATTATAGAATACTCACGAATGGTTTTTTTTTTCCCCATTTAAAATTATCAAATTTTAATGCAATTTGACAAAAATTGCACAATACTTAGTGTATGACTATCAAATAAGAGCTAGGTTTTATTGTTACAACAACGTTTAAGATCATTAAACGAGTATATATATATATATTTTTTTTTTAAAGAAGAATAGTATATAACTTACTGTTTTTAAGGATAGGTGATTGTTAACATTGAATTTAAATGAATGAGTGACCCTCTGAGACAAGTACAGTACATTGCAATAACATTAAAAAATATGAAAGATATGCAATTAACACCTTAAAAGAAACATGTAATGAGTTTTGATATCTTAATACGAGACATTATTGACATGCACATAGAAATGTCACAATTTTGTGGCTGTAGGTGCTCCATAAGACCCCTCTGCTCTTAATAAATGATCCCATTTGAATGTACATATTTAACAACACACAGAAAATGACAGGACCACAACAAAATTTTACACCTATTACAGAATAACTCCCAACTTCGTAGATTTTTAAGAAACTACAGTCGAATTTTCACCGATTCTTAGAGATTGAAACACAGCATTGTTTATGAATCTTCATACTTTAGAGAATGGAACATAAATTAGCATTTATTTTGAATGAATTCAGAATTTTGACGTTGATTATAAATTTATGATTTAAACTCTGTAAAGTGTAAATATCTTTTGTCATGAAACTCACACTGTAGACATTTGATATGATTCGAATAAATCTATTTTTAATTTTTTATATTTTATTTTAAAAATTGAGATTAGTAAACCTGTTACACTTGAATGCATAGATACATAACTCACAACAATATAACATTTCTTAAATGGAACATGCTAAAAAAAAAAAAAAAAAAAAAAAAAAATTAGCTAATGAGTATAAATAAGGAATTCAATTTGAAAGATAAAAACCATTTAATGAATCTATTATTAATGAAATACACATTAACCATTATCACTTGTACATTTAAACAAATAAGTTAAAATAATTTCCTTATCGCACTTTCATAGTCCTCTGATTTGAATGACTCGAAAAAATTTCTATCATAGCAGTAAAAGACTTCTTCACCACGCAACAAAACTTTCTTAGCAATGTTATTAATGTCAAGATTTAGAAGTACTTGTTCAGACACTCTGTCAAACATTTGTAATGGAGTGCTGTAAAGACATTCATGGTAACTTAAATCTTCAACTTGACCAGCACAGCCAACACATTTGAAAAGTTTTCTTACATGACACATGATGTTGTCATGAATACAAGAGATTAATTGTTCGAATGCAAAATTTTTGTCACAAATAAGTGATGGTAGAAAGGTTATAGTGTTCTTTATTTTTAATATTTGAGCAGGAAGCCACTCTATAAATATACTTTCTCGAAGATGTATACTAATGTTGTTAACACTATTCTGTAAACATGCTATTTGATTTTTATCTAAGGTAATATGACACTGTGTTAGACAAAATTTTGAATCATATAATTGAATTATTTTCTGCAGATGCAATTTTCCGTTGTCATTGAAACAGAACAACTCATTGCGACTGACGAAAGAGGTATCTGCATATAGAATATTGAACGACCACAATTTTTGAGAAAATTCACTCCATGTAGCCGGTGACAGTGTAACACCTTCACGCGTAGGCTGTAATTCATTTCGATCGTTAGAGAGATATTTCCATATATACACTTTTAACTTCCCATGACGAAGTTTCAAATACACATACACATTAGAACCTAAATGCCAACGACGGAGTGCATCTTGCATAAAATCTGAAGAAGTAGATTCAGTCGAAACTGATTCTGCATTGGAAGATAACAGTCCACTATGTGTTAGAGCACAAGAAAGCAGATCATGAGTTGAGTTTTCAACCTCGGTGAGAACTTGTGAATTGACAACGGTAGATGTTTCTGCTGGGGTTTTGGAAGACATAAGATAGGTTTCTAACCAATCCACAGCAAATTTTTGTGAGGGTGAATTAATCACATCTGAGACAATGTCCACAGATTTTGTTTCTTCTAGGGCAGGAACAGTCAACTCCGCACTATTTACACTAGAAATTATTTGCTCGAGTGATGGCATACTTTGAATTTTAGACATTCTTTTTAGATAGTAACATCCAACTACGACATTCACAGTATAAGATTTATTTTTAAAACACTAACATCTTGAAACATTATAATTCTGTCACAGCTATGAGCGAAGCAAACCTATCCACACAACGTCCAAAGTTGAAATGACTTATCAAACAACTTCATAAGTATAATCACGTAACCTAAATCGAGTGTCGTGTGCAAACAGATCACATAAGATATGAAGTGATTAGAACTTATAATTTTTAATGAATCGTACAACATTAGATTGTGGTAAATACAATTGTTATCTACATGAGAAAATTTCTATATTATTTCATTCAGCTTCGAAATCATAGAGTGAAAATATGTACCAAACTTACTTAAAGTTCCGAATTTTAAATCACATTAACATTATATACTTAGAAAAATTTTATATATATTTTTATAACTTTAGGTGATATGTATCACGCGGAATATACAAGAATAACTACTAAAAACACGAAAATAACTAACAGTATGAGGCCTTCACAAGTCGGCATCCAAACTAGAAATGAACGATAAACACACTAATTGCAACAATTAGATGAGAGCTTATCAGTTCTTATCTTATCTAAGATTCCACATAAAATGACGTCATCACTCCAAAGTTCACAAGATGACGTCATTGGTCCAAGGTTCGCAAGATAGCCATTTAGCCTTTTAAAATTAAGAAGTAATTAAAATTTTTTTAATTACTATCGATTTTTAATTACTTCTTAATTTTAAAAGGCTAAATGGCTATCTTGCGAACCTTGGACCAATGACGTCATCTTGTGAACTTTGGAGTGATGACGTCATTTTATGTGGAATCTTAGATGAGATAAGAACTGATAAGCTCTCATCTAATTGTTGCAATTAGTGTGTTTATCGTTCATTTCTAGTTTGGATGCCGACTTGTGAAGGCCTCATACTGTTAGTTATTTTCGTGTTTTTGGTAGTTATTCTTGTATATTCCGCGTGATACATATCACCTAAAGTTATAAAAATATATATAAAATTTTTCTAAGTATATAATGTTAATGTGATTTAAAATTCGGAACTTTAAGTAAGTTTGGTACATATTTTCACTCTATGATTTCGAAGCTGAATGAAATAATATAGAAATTTTCTCATGTAGATAACAATTGTATTTACCACAATCTAATGTTGTACGATTCATTAAAAATTATAAGTTCTAATCACTTCATATCTTATGTGATCTGTTTGCACACGACACTCGATTTAGGTTACGTGATTATACTTATGAAGTTGTTTGATAAGTCATTTCAACTTTGGACGTTGTGTGGATAGGTTTGCTTCGCTCATAGCTGTGACAGAATTATAATGTTTTAAGATGTTGGTGTTTTAAAAATAAATCTTATACTGTGAATGTCGTAGTTGGATGTTACTATCTAAAAAGAATGTCTAAAATTCAAAGTATGCCATCACTCGAGCAAATAATTTCTAGTGTAAATAGTGCGGAGTTGACTGTTCCTGCCCTAGAAGAAACAAAATCTGTGGACATTGTCTCAGATGTGATTAATTCACCCTCACAAAAATTTGCTGTGGATTGGTTAGAAACCTATCTTATGTCTTCCAAAACCCCAGCAGAAACATCTACCGTTGTCAATTCACAAGTTCTCACCGAGGTTGAAAACTCAACTCATGATCTGCTTTCTTGTGCTCTAACACATAGTGGACTGTTATCTTCCAATGCAGAATCAGTTTCGACTGAATCTACTTCTTCAGATTTTATGCAAGATGCACTCCGTCGTTGGCATTTAGGTTCTAATGTGTATGTGTATTTGAAACTTCGTCATGGGAAGTTAAAAGTGTATATATGGAAATATCTCTCTAACGATCGAAATGAATTACAGCCTACGCGTGAAGGTGTTACACTGTCACCGGCTACATGGAGTGAATTTTCTCAAAAATTGTGGTCGTTCAATATTCTATATGCAGATACCTCTTTCGTCAGTCGCAATGAGTTGTTCTGTTTCAATGACAACGGAAAATTGCATCTGCAGAAAATAATTCAATTATATGATTCAAAATTTTGTTTAACACAGTGTCATATTACCTTAGATAAAAATCAAATAGCATGTTTACAGAATAGTGTTAACAACATTAGTATACATCTTCGAGAAAGTATATTTATAGAGTGGCTTCCTGCTCAAATATTAAAAATAAAGAACACTATAACCTTTCAACCATCACTTATTTGTGACAAAAATTTTGCATTCGAACAATTAATCTCTTGTATTCATGACAACATCATGTGTCATGTAAGAAAACTTTTCAAATGTGTTGGCTGTGCTGGTCAAGTTGAAGATTTAAGTTACCATGAATGTCTTTACAGCACTCCATTACAAATGTTTGACAGAGTGTCTGAACAAGTACTTCTAAATCTTGACATTAATAACATTGCTAAGAAAGTTTTGTTGCGTGGTGAAGAAGTCTTTTACTGCTATGATAGAAATTTTTTCGAGTCATTCAAATCAGAGGACTATGAAAGTGCGATAAGGAAATTATTTTAACTTATTTGTTTAAATGTACAAGTGATAATGGTTAATGTGTATTTCATTAATAATAGATTCATTAAATGGTTTTTATCTTTGAAATTGAATTCCTTATTTATACTCATTAGCTAATTTTTTTTTTTTTTTTTTTTTTTTTTTAGCATGTTCCATTTAAGAAATGTTATATTGTTGTGAGTTATGTATCTATGCATTCAAGTGTAACAGGTTTACTAATCTCAATTTTTAAAATAAAATATAAAAAATTAAAAATAGATTTATTCGAATCATATCAAATGTCTACAGTGTGAGTTTCATGACAAAAGATATTTACACTTTACAGAGTTTAAATCATAAATTTATAATCAATGTCAAAATTCTGAATTCATTCAAAATAAATGCTAATTTATGTTCCATTCTCTAAAGTATGAAGATTCATAAACAATGCTGTGTTTCATTCTCTAAGAATCGGTGAAAATTCGACTGTAGTTTCTTAAAAATCTACGAAGTTGGGAGTTATTCTGTAATAGGTGTAAAATTTTGTTGTGGTCCTGTCATTTTCTGTGTGTTGTTAAATATGTACATTCAAATGGGATCATTTATTAAGAGCAGAGGGGTCTTATGGAGCACCTACAGCCACAAAATTGTGACATTTCTATGTGCATGTCAATAATGTCTCGTATTAAGATATCAAAACTCATTACATGTTTCTTTTAAGGTGTTAATTGCATATCTTTCATATTTTTTAATGTTATTGCAATGTACTGTACTTGTCTCAGAGGGTCACTCATTCATTTAAATTCAATGTTAACAATCACCTATCCTTAAAAACAGTAAGTTATATACTATTCTTCTTTAAAAAAAAAATATATATATATATATACTCGTTTAATGATCTTAAACGTTGTTGTAACAATAAAACCTAACTCTTATTTGATAGTCATACACTAAGTATTGTGCAATTTTTGTCAAATTGCATTAAAATTTGATAATTTTAAATGGGGAAAAAAAAAACCATTCGTGAGTATTCTATAATATTGAAATGCTAAGATCTTCCAGCTCTTGTATGTATTGTATAATTTGATAAATTTTTCATTTAAATATGGGAACTGCTTAAAACAATAACATTGCAATTAACTCGCTTTGCGAACATGAACTTTGGGTCACTATCTGTTACACTGATAAGCGCGATAAGCTATAGAGCTGATTTGGAATGTATTCTGGGTGAGTGTTTGGCCTGCATGATGTGTGTATTGTGGGGGGGGGAGGGGGTATATTTATGGAAAATATGTATTCATATACATATTCTTTCTGAGAGCCGCTTTTTCAAAATAAGATCCACACATTTTAGTGGTGTCTATTGAAATGTGAGGATGCAATCATGCATTTGCATTTGTCGGATTTCCACTTGGACGAATTCAGACGTAAAATACACCTCTAATGCTTTTTTTTTTTTTTTTTTTAAATTACAACTTAACATTTAGAAGGTATATGGAATATATGCTTATATGAAAAAAAAAATGGATAGCATAAGAGAGTAGCAAGTTATTAAAAAGAAAAAAGAAAAAAAAATGCATAATTTGGAAAGAATAATTGTGTGGTGGCAATACGGCAACATAATGACATCATTATAGATAAGATCTAATTTTTAATAATGTAATAAGAGTGTATCACTCATTTGGAGTGTGGACAGTAAGTTGTCGCTCCATGAGTTCCAATTTTGTTAACTATTTTCAATGTGAATATAAAAATTATATGAAATGATTCTAAATATTCAAACTTAGAAGCTTCAACTAAGTTCGGTTTCATTGAAATATTTGTCCTGTAAATATTTGCATCGGTAAAACCACCATTGGTAGTTCAAACAGTCGATTCGTATTTAGAAAATTCTAGAACCGTAGTGTACAACTGTAGAAATCTATTTTTAAAAGCTGTCGAAACAGATATTTTTTTCATAAAAATGTGTTCCATACAATTTATGTCTACCGATGAAATACAACTATTTCGGACATTTTTAAAAATTTAAAAAGTTTGAAAGTTAGTGTGATAAAATCTCACACAATACTTACTCGTTTCATGTTTAGCAGGGTTTAATACCGGGTGTTGATATCTAGGTACATGTATGTGCAAAATGGTCTATTCCTATTCAATAGATTTTAAAATGTGTTGGTGTCCTGAAAAAAATAATGTACACTCACTTCTAAGTTCTATAATGGTAGTAAAATTACGATGTTAAAATGGTGATATCATATTCATTGGGTTTTATTTAAACTGAATGCTAAAATTTTTGGGGGTGAAAATTCGTTAGTTTGTTAAATTCTAAACTTCGATATTTCAATTACATCCACCATTTTAAAAATGGCCGAATCATATTCAATGCGTAATATCATTAAAATGATGTATTTCAGATTACGTGTACCAAATCAGACCCTTGAAGTATCCAACTATTAAAATATATTATTAGAAAAAATAGGTGGCAACACCTCATACTGCTGACGTCATTATAGATAATATCTAATTTTTAATAGCGTAATGAGAGTGTATCACTCATTTGAAGTTTGACCAGTGGGTAGTGAAGACGTCGTTCTGTGAGTTCTAATTTTCATTATTTTTATATGCTGTTAGATTTATTTTTCAAAAATCACACACACACTTAGAATGGTCGAATCCCATTCACTGAATACAAGTTTCATGTCCACGGAACACAATTTGTGTGTTTTCATTAGAAATCCGTAATCAATTTGTTTTTAAACATTCGAAATCATTTCGTTATTATTATTATAAAAATCGTATTGATTTATTTAAAAAAAAAAAAATCCACTGAATACAATTTTAGCTAATTATTACATTCGTGTTTTTAAAGTTTGTGTATACATTTGTTTTTAGATACACAACACTCAGAATGGTCGAATCCTATTCACTGAATACAATTTGTGTGTTCTTTGAAAATCCGTAATCAATTTGTTTTTAAACATTCGAAATCATTTCGTTATTATTATAAAAATCGTATTGATAGTTAGATTTATTTTTAAAAAATCACACACACACTTAGAATGGTCGAATCCTGTTCACAAAACATAATTTCAGCTATGTATTACATTCATGTTTTTAAAGTTTGTGTATACATTTGTTTTTAGATACACAACACTCAGAATGGTCGAATCCTATTCACTGAATACAAGTTTCATGCCCACTGAACACAATTTTAGCTAATTATTACATTCGTGTTTTTAAAGTTTGTGTATACATTTGTTTTTAGATACACAACACTCAGAATGGTCGAATCCTATTCACTGAATACAAGTTTCGTGTCCACTGAACACAATTTTAGCTAATTATTACATTCGTGTTTTTAAAGTTTGTGTATACATTTGTTTTTAGATACACAACACTCAGAATGGTCGAATCCTATTCACTGAATACAAGTTTCGTGTCCACTGAACACAATTTTAGCTAATTATTACATTCGTGTTTTTAAAGTTTGTGTATACATTTGTTTTTAAAAAAAAAATCATAATGTTATAATACACAGATTTATATTCACTCCGTAGCATTCTGTTTTAAAACGCACCCTTTATAAAGTGCATCGCTATTCACCGAGCGATTCGAATGAACTTTGAAAAATAATCTAACTTCCACTGATAAGGTACACTTCGAAGTTAACTGCCTATAAAGCACGGGTGCTTTGGCACGATGGTAAGACGCGCGGCTTCTAATCAGTTGGGCCCAAGATCGAATCCAGCTCCTGACAAGTGAAACATTAAATTCTTTTGTGAAAAAAAATGCCGATAGATGGCAGCACTTCATCAAAATTCGCCAGAGGGCGCTTTAACTACTTCACGCTGATAAGATCTTCCAGTCTGTCGCTGACCAGCAGAGAGGGAGGACGTGTGCTAAGGAGCTCCAAGGCGCGACACGTCATTTCCAGATTGTTCGATTGCGACATCCCTTGAAACCTCTTCCTCAGGTCAAGGGTCGGTCAGCGATTGCGACATCCCTTGAAACCACTTCCTCAGGTCAGTCAGCGATTGTGACATTCCCTCTCAAGACTCGGAGTGAAACTCACTCCGTATGAGTCATCAGGCCTCTCTGAAAGACTTCGCAATTGCCCTCTTCCGAAAGAGGCATCCGGTGCTGCACCAACTCACCAAACTTCCAAAAGAGGGGAGGGGGGCAGTGAGAGGCATCCTCCCTCCTGGGGGTCTCAAGACCCTCTGAGAGGTGCTTCCTCTCAAAAGAGGGAAGACACTCCAAAGAGGCATCCTCCCAAAGAGGATCCTCTCAAAGAGGGACCCTCCTCCCAAAGAGGGTCACTCCTCTGGCACCGCACGGCACCGCCTCCCCGATCCGCCGCAGAACCCCCAATTTATAACTACTCACCTAGAACACGAAAAACGTTTTTTATTGCGTGACGATGTGTGTGTGTCTGTTTTCTTGTAAGTCTGTGTGATTGTCTGTGAAATGCATGTATCCACTTTAGTCAGAAAACTGACTAACCAAATTTTACAAAATTTGGTAAAGAAGTCACGCGTGGTGCTAATTAGAGTCACCAATGCAGGAGTTAAAAAGATTTTGGTACAATTCAGAGAGAAAGAAGCTGTCTTTTTTTGCGAAATAGCTGCATAAATCACATGTATCCACAGTAGTTGAACAACGTATTGATAAAATTTCCCAAAATTGATGGATAAGTCGCCTGTGTGTTACCCTAGTGTTGATTATATATTGGAAAAAACTAACCTTTTTTTATTACGACGTGGCCAGCATAAAAGCAAAAATCGTTAAAACCTAAAATAAAGGAATACATATGCTCAAATTTATAAATGATCGTTTTATATGTAATTCTTGATCAGGAAAAGAATAAGATCAACCCCCACAAATGTAAGAATAATCGATCTCGATATATTTTCACGTATTCGTGAAAATACATCCAGATGCACAGTAAAAACAAAAATCGAATTTAAAACAACAAATTTGTGTAATTTCCGTGATAGTATCCGTGATATATTTTACGCAATTAAACTCAATTTAATGTATTATGAAAGAAAGAATGGGAAAATTAATTTCAGTCTGTATGGCATATCATGTACTGCCCATATGAGATTTTTTTAAATTAAAATACGAATAATACACCTATATCTTTGTCAAAGTAAAAATTTGTTCTAATTTCTCTATCATCGGATACGGCGAAATGATAATATCCATGCATATTCCGATACATATTGATGCATTTGATCAAATAAATGCATATGTTGAAGCATATACAA
Organism: Amaurobius ferox; assembly: GCA_951213105.1. Classification (NCBI taxonomy): domain Eukaryota; kingdom Metazoa; phylum Arthropoda; class Arachnida; order Araneae; family Amaurobiidae; genus Amaurobius; species Amaurobius ferox. Next base: position 21,285,498 of record OX578146.1, on the reverse strand, counting down.
ATAAATAAATGAAAATGAAGGAATTGTTCAAAGATATGGGAAAAAAGGTTACCTTGTGGTGATAATTTCTATCGTTAAAGAATAGATTTGGGCGAAAATCACCTAAAATCATGCTAAACATAAAATAACTAAATTAATTAAAATTTAAAAAGACTAAACTAAGATGAGATTTGTCGAACCGTGAATACAACTTCCCTAGTATCGAATTTTGCACACACACACACACACAAAGATTGTCATGCATTATGTGCGGCATGATTTATTTTTCACAATAAATAAAACTGCTGTTTGCGAGAATATAATTTTCTAACTTCTTCCTAAAAATATCAGCCTTATGAAAATAAGGTGACTACATTCGTTTCAAGGATCTTTTAGTCCTTCTTACCAAAACTGTATACATATCAATCATCATCTAAGTTCCATCTTAGAAAATACACATTACATATTTTTTTTTGGATCAGACGTGGAAAAGAACATGAAATGAAAGTAAACATTTTAACCCAATCCATAATTTATGCTAAATTGATGTCAGCCATCATATTCTAAACTATATTTATAGCGTATTTTAAGAAATAGAAGTTTAAAAGAAAATGTTAATTTTTGAATCAGATTTGGATTTCTGTAACGTCACCAAAACCGGAATTTTAAATCCATAGTGAGTCTCATTGTTTCATTCAGAATGATATGTTGAATCCATATTAGTCATTATCTAAGCTGAATTTAAACCAATCCTGTGAGGTTTCAAGGACGAATTTAAATGGAAATGAAAAAGAAACCAAAAGCAAACATTCGAAGTGAATTAGCATATGCATAGTGCATAGTGAATTCCCCAGAATTTGATGCTGAATCCATATCAGATATAATTTAAGTTATAGTTACCAGTTATCATCATCTATCTATAGCCAATTATAAGAAATAGATGTTTAAAGTAAAATGGAAAATTTTGAACCAGAAATAGAAAGAGAACAGGAAGTAGAAATCTTTATAAATCCCTTCAATCCCCTTTAAAATTTGGTGCTGAATCCAAATAAGTCATTATCTGAGTTCTATCCATAGCAGCATCTGAGAAAAAGATGTTTGAATGGTAAGTTTTTCAGAAAAACAGTAGTATGGCGAAAATATTGGCACCAGTAAACTTACAAACATGATGCTCTTTATACACTTCGATATAACGCAGAATATATGTTTCATGTCTCAGGTTTAAAGCCGTAAAGTACATATAAGAACATTAAAGTAAATGTGTGCGTAGTAGAATAACATTATGCGTTATTCTTGAAATTCTCTTTTACATATCTAAAAAATACATTCATTTTCATACAAAAGGCACAATGTCTCCGACGTTGAACTTTTATTTATCATCCTGCACAGTATTCAGATCATCTCATGGTTTCTTCGGTATATGTATACATATATGTATACATATATATACATATATGTATACATATATGTATACATATATGTATACATATATATATGTATATATGCATATATATATGTATGTATATATATATATATATATATATATATATATATATATATATATATATATATATATATATATATATATATATATATATATATATATATATATATATATATATATATATATATATATACTTGCATGTATATACTCGTATATGATGATACGGAAGTATTATTAAGATTTAGCACAATAACGCGCCCTTTTCTTTCATAATTATTATTCCAAATTCCTATTTCATGTCCAGCACGTAGTGAACTATATTAAATTTTATCCCACGCCCCTAATATGATCAAAGTCTGTCAGCGCTTCCTCTTTTCCTAGACCATACCATATATGTTCACTAATCTTGACCTCTGCTTAAACTTTCTCATATGAAACTGCTTCCCCGTCACATTTTTAAAGATTAAAGAATGCGAAGGCAGCATCTTTCCCATACCACCACATCCCTCCCCCCTCCGATCTAACGGTACATTATGTGAACAACCACAGACGGCATTGAGATTTCTTGAGAGAGAGAACTGGTTGCCGCAGCTGGGCCGGCCTGTGTAACTTTATATGTTCCTGTGTCATTTAATAAAGTAGATTTTGATAACTCGAAGTGTTTGTAATATATATATATATATATATATAAAGTCATAAGGTGGAAACGTAAATAAAATACAGATTTATAATACAAGCAATTTAATAAAGAGATGATCTATGCTGTACTTTCTATAAGATGCTATATATATAACCAAATGGAACAAAGAAACAATACAAGAAAAGTACAAAATGGTAAGAGAGATTGTGACCCCTTTTCCCCGGTTACATCATGCTTTCAATCAGCGGAAACACTCCCAAATAAGTAAAAAAACAGTAAAATCTTCATTCAAAAAATGGAAAAACGAACCAAACATATCATTAGAATTCTTCATAACGCAACTTCAAAACTCAGCATTGCCATACAATCTACTGTAAGTCGTCCAACTGTGCCAAATTTACTACAATTCGGTTGTTTTCATTACCAAATATTTTCCATTACAAAATATATATTCAACAGCACACACATGCACTATCTGTCCAAAATGAATTCGTGCGTGCTAATATTTTATTGAACTACTTTTAGCACAAATAATGGAGCTCATTCATCATATTATTGTGCCTGTCATTTCACGCAATGTCTCAACACTTATTTGGGAGCAGGTTTGCAGTTACATTTTGCCAAAATTCTTGGTTGATGAAGAGTGGAATTATTCTTTATATGGTTCACCAGCATATATCACACCCCCTCAATTTTGTTAAAGTCAGAATTTTGTGGTGACCAATTCAAGTGTGCAAATGGGGCCTCGTGCTCCTTAAACCAATATCTCACAATTTTAACACGATGAATTGTAGTGTTGTCATCGTGGGATATGTCATTGACCCCAGGAAATAAAATCGCCTTTGAGGGAATACGCTGGTCATTTAGTATGCTCAAATACTCAGCTGATTTAATTTTATTGCTGCATAATATTATTGGGCCTAGACCAGCAGAGCAGAAGGAACACCAGATCGTAGAACTTCCTCCTGAGGCATGCAAATTGTGTACAGTACAGAAAATGTCCAGTTCTTCATGCGGCTGATTTCTAATTCTGATGCTTACATGATGTTGCAAGAGAATGAATCGGAACTTATCTGTCTCCTCCTATGTGCTGACACATCAGACCCCCCCCCCCCCCCAGTGTTCAGCAGTCGAATATTTATGTTCCTTGGCAAATTGGGGTCCTTTTGTCCGATTATTTTCATCAACCAATGGTTTAATTTTTTTCACCACAGTTGTTCAGTTCTAAGTCTTTGAGTTCCTGTCTTATCGTATGAGTGTAAATGGTCTTGCTTCCGCTATTGAATATAGTTGTGATCTATTTCTAGAACCTATTTTTTGCAATTCGATTTTACAATGAATTTCAATGATCCTTAGCCACGATTATTCAGGAATGTTTTTTGACCAAATATTTTCCGCGACATTGATGATCCACCACCATCTTTCCAAGATTTAATAAAGCTTAAAAAATCTAAATCTAGAACTAAAGAGAACTTTTCAATAATGGAGGCAGAGGGAAAATAAAATCGCTGACTTGTTATCCAACAATGATTAGCGATAGACGTTTTATTAATTTCTTAGTCTTCTACACAATTTTGGTATTATTTTAAGCGGTGTTTAAAGACGCGTTTAATTTAACCTGTATGGAGTCCATATTGGCAAGGAACTTGATAAATTTCCCATTTTTGAATTTTTCAATGGAATTTTGATAAACAGATAGTTTTATATTATTAATAGTGTAGAATATTACTTTGAAGTCTAACTTGTTGAGAATGAATTCTAGGAATTGTATAACTAATTTTTGGATAAATACGAAGGCAAAAAATTGCTAAAAGCATCTTTATATCTCATTTCTTGAATTTTAATATCCAGAGATGATCACAAAATGTACATGTTCTTTAAAATATCGAAATAAGCAATTTTCGGGCAATCAATACTTTTGCTGTATAAATCATAAGAAAGTAAAAATAAACCATTCACGAAAATTTCTGTTAACCAAAACAATCTATTTTTACTTAAAATTTCTGTTCCATGCAGCAGAATTTTTCAGAAATATTAGTTCCCAGTCGATTTATTTAGGCATCGTCTAGAAATAATCGATATAACATCCAAAAGTACTTCTGAAAAAGTCCAAGTTAAAATGCTACATTACTTGAATTTTCAATCGATTTCAAATCCCCTGTACCCTGGTTTTCCTACAGAATCATCTTCGCCATTATTGATTTCTTGGACTGTGTGTATCCTACGTGGACATTTTGTAGAATTTTCTGAAGAAAAATCGCAATAAATATGCCGCATACGAAAATAAATGCTGAACTATGTTAAAATGTTTATCTTATGCTATAATTTATTTGAAATAGAGGGAACTTTTGAAGCTTTTTTAATAATTAAAACATAGAAACAACTTTAAATATTCACAGTCATAAAACAAACATCGTGATAATAAAAAATATTTACAGTTATAAATTTGAAAATAATATATAGTATTGAAAACAAAATATACTCTTTCAATATATACAAAAATTAAACAAAAACAACTGAAATGTTTTTAACTATTAAAAACATAATAATTATTTCAATAATTTATAATTTTATTTTACATTATTAATAAAGTTGAAGTTTTTTAATAATTAAAACATAGAAACAACTTTAAATATTCACAGTCGTAAAACAAACATCGTGATAATAAAAAATAATTACAGTTATAAATTTGAAAATAATATATAGTATTGAAAACAATATATACTCTTTCAATATATACAAAAATTAAACAAAAACAACTGAAATGTTTTTAACTATTAAAAACATAATAATTATTTCAGTAATTTATAATTTTATTTTAAATTATTAATAAATACATATTTTCTAAGAATTAAGTAGTATATACATTTTTCTAGAGTAACATATATACGTACAGTAGAGTATACATTGCAATTATTACGTTTCAATTATATTTTACTATAAAAACTTGTCATCGCATGTATCTATGAAGGTGTTTTTTTTACAATTTTCTGTCTGAATTTTTATCTTATCTATAAAAATAAAACGAATATTCGATTTTGTTTTTTGTATCCGGGATGCCGCTCGATATCTAACGCACTTACAGGTCTGAAGTTTATCACACATCAGCATCTATATACATGAACGAATGCGTTAAAAGCCATTTCCCAAACTCCAAATTAGTATTTTAACGAAATTTAATCGATGTTTAAATCAGCTGATCTTCAGCTACTGTTGCGATCTAACAGCTACCGTCAGAATCTACTGCAAAGTTAGAGGTTTTGAATCTTTGGTTTATTTTATTTTACTTTACAAAGTGTGTCTTTTTCTTCCTTTTCATTTTTGCTTGGCTTGTTGCGTAAGCCGGAATTTGGAGACTGAATAGGATATGAAGAAATTTAAGTAATGTTATCTTAAAATATATTATGTAAGTAACGGGCGTATATTTGCGACCCTGGTAATGGCGGGTAATAATTCGTCCTTGTGAATTAATATGTAGATATGTACTTGGCGTGGTTGCTCTGAATGTTTATCATGAAGAAAGAATTTGCTTTTGCCATCCAAAGTGGCTGATCTTTTCAATCGGCTTCAAAAATATCTTTAGAATTTGAAAATGCAATATTTTGCAAAAATTTACCCAATTTTATAACAAAATATTTTGTTAGGAACCTTGCTCAGAAATAAAAGCTTTAGGCCTCAAACAGGCGCTGCAATATACTGAAAACAAGTAACATTGGAATAAAATACATTTTTTATAAAGAAAAACTAAAAAACAGCTTTTAATATCTTGTTTGTTGTATCCGTATATTATTATATTACAAGCGTAAAATTAATTCATACATTTAAAATATTTTATTAAAATCTGTCATAAAAATAAAGCAAAACTACACATAAAAGATATTATCTGTTAGTGGTATACAGTAAAAAGAAAACTCTCACATTTCAAGATTCGAATTAGAATTTCTAATTAAAATTTTATATTGTTGTAATATAATATGTAAATATAATGTAATATAATATGTAAATATAATGTATTATAATATGTAAATTTCTGAAAAACATTAGAAATTCAATAATGGAAGAGAAAATTAGAATCGCATTTATAGTACTGAATATGACTATTTTGTTGTCAACGTTTGGCAGAATTTGTCTTCATTTTGATGTTGCTCTGAAGAATCGGTCTCTGACTTCAAACCCTATTACAGAAACGGGTGCTTCAGACATCAGTTTAACGTATCTTTCAACATCAAGCATTCACAAGGATATAAATGGAAATCAATTTCAAAAATATCCTTCATTTCAATGAAATATGCTGATTATTTCATATTGCATCAATATTAGGGTGTACAGAATTTTATGAAATTGATTCAAATTTTCAAGGGAATTACATTTTAAGAAATTCAAAATTTAAATTTTTATACAGCTCCCGTACAAAAACATTTCCAATGAGTAAAATGTGCACTATACACTAATAAGGTGATGTACAAAATGTCAGCATTTTAACATAAAAAGTCCCAGAGATATGAAAAGACAAAAATGCTGACTTAAACCACTTTCCGATGCATCGAGATGGGTTCTCAGAGGGGAAAAATCATGTCGACAGATCGCGTTTCAAGGGTCATGCACAAATTACGAAAGAAAACAGTGATTACATAAATAAATAATAATTTCGCTATTTATTGGTACAAAAATAACTACACTGTGTCGAAATAATGAATTTACATAAATATTACAATACTTGTTCAAAATGTTTTCCACTCATGCTGCCAAATACCCATTAAGAAGCAGATATTATTTGCCTGCTATGCATTTCTGCGTTGCGTCCTTAGCACTCTTGCTGTAAACATTTACATTTTAATTTGTGATTAATCCCTTACCGAATTTGGTTAAAGATATCTCTGGGACTTTTTATGATAAAATGCTGAAAATTTGAGCATTACCCTATTAGTGTATGGGACACATTTGACTCATTGGAAATGTTTTTGTACGAGGACCGTATAAAAATTTAAATTTTGTATTTCTTCAGCTCTAATCCCCTGAAAACTTTTATCGATTCCATAAAATTCTGTACCCTTTTTTTATGCAACTTCGTAATTTATTATATATGTCTAAGATCAATATTTAAGGAATAAAAGCCGAGGTCAATGTTTTTGGGATCCCCTGCATAGCGGAGAAGGGGCATACGCCAATCTCTTTCCAAATTATGAGACTGGTATACTGTTGGGATTTATAATGTATTGTTGGTTTTTGAAAATTCTAACTGCATTTGGTCTTAGGTCATTTTTAACAGTTTACAACATAGTTGAAAAGTGTTTATGACTTTGTTCATTCTGTCTGTCCGTTCGCACGATAACTGCCGTAAAAATGACATTTTCAAAATGAAATTTTAGTATGTTGTTCAGATGGTCTGTGGGACAAATGGGAATGTAAATGAATAATATCATCCAATTAGTTTTGGATTGAACCTAGGTTGAAGAAATGAAATACATAGAACCCTATGAGACTTAATTTTTTAAACATTTTTTAAGCAAATTTAAAATTCACAAATTGCTTCGAAAATTTGAGGACATATTTAAATTATCCCATAAATATATAAAAAAATTTCAGAAAATATGTTTGGTAGTTTTAAAAAAAAATATATAAAATAATAACTGCACCCATATTGCAAGAAGAGATCACGTGGCCCACTTCAAAATAAAATATGTTATCCATCTTGTGTCAAAATCGTGATTTTGACACAAGATATTTTTAATTTATATTTTGTGTTGCATCCGTCCTAAAACTGCTTTATCTGTGATTTTTTTATGTGCATCTATATACTGCGCCAACGCAATTACAATATTTTGGAGGTTAAATGATCATCAAACTTTGAATATTTTTTACAACGAAGCCTAATTTTCACGTATGGAGAATATAAACACATCAAGCTGTAAGATGAGTTATATAAGAATTGCTGAATTTCTGTCACGCAAAATTATTTAGCTCTGGAGTCTGCAATGTAGCTGATATGAATGAAACATTAATTGAATTTACACAGAGACGATTCTATAGTATTTCGTTTTTCGACGGAGTTTTATGCATGGAGTTAGAAAATACTTTTACCTCCATAGTTTTAAATTTTTAAGTTAAATAAATTATTGTAGTATTGTGATAATTTTAAAAAATCGCCGCTGAGTGAAAGGAATAGGAAAAAGTTTATAAATTAAATATTCACTACTTTTATATAGGGAGCCAGACGATTTATATTTCGATGACGTTATTTGAATATAGTGCATTTGTTTTTGATAAAGTTTTCAAATATAATTAATGATTGTAGTATTGTGATAATTTTAAAAATAACACCTCTGAATGTATCTTATTTTAGAGATGTTTAAATAAAATTGCATTGCAGTTTAAAAGTGTTTCATAATCAATGTTTTATGCAAGATTGATCGTTCAATTTCTCCTTTGCTTTAAAATACATGCGTTGCAATTCCAATTCTTTGATGTGACGATAATCGTCTGAATGGAAAATATAAGCATTTCTATGTATCACTGGATCAGCTATTACCTAGAAAATAAAACTGAGGTATAATGAATATTCCACTAACCTATGAACATGATAAGCCCCATATTCTGGGAAATGTCTCGTGATTGAATCTAGTGTCTAGTTTTTTTTTAATTTTTGAAGCATTATAAAGCTCATATAACAAACACTAAATTGCAATAATAGAGCAATTTGAAAATATGTCCTCACACAGAGAGCTAAATTTGGACTGCCGACTTCCTTATTAATATAAAATTAACAGTTTCTGAGAGGGCTTGAAGAGCATCAGCTGGACAAATTCTCACATTAAACATAAAATTATAAGCTATGTGTGAGACCAAGAATCACATAGACAGTTTTATATGTGGATTTATGATATCTAGCAGGTCAAACAACTGAATCAGACGGCAAGACGCCAATGTATTGCAGCCCTGGAAAAATGGAATAATATTCTAAAAAAAAACCACAATCTAACTATCAGGTAGAAACTTTTGGTCACTATTGTGTTAACGATTTCGAAAAAATAATTTTACGACCAACCCTAGTATAGAAGTATTTATGATCGGTGGGTGGGTGTCAAAGGTGTGTTGGTGGGTTTCAAATCGTTGGCCTTTCGTATTCTTCAAAATCTTTCAAGAATTTGAATCACATTTGGGTGGCATATGGCGTACATTGTGTAGATGTGAATACATAAAACATATTTAAAAAATGTACATCATTTGGCTCAGAGGTCGAATATTTACTTGTCTTGTGAGAAAAGTCTCGAGATTGCACCTATTGTCTAGATGTTATTTTTGAAACATTATAAAGGTTACATATAAAGAATTTAACGATAGTAAAAGCAATTTGAGAAAATCATCCTTTTCCCTTAAAAGTATTCTTGGCAAAATTATAGTTTATACTGAAAATAAAAATAACTGCAAAGTGATGAAAATAACTTAAGTTATGTTCAAAATTTGAACGTAACTGTATTACAAAATATATTTCTAAATAGCTCGATAAAATATTAGCATATTTTATTCTAAAACTTTTGGGCACTTTTTATGAATTTTGTTTGAAGAAGCGTTGTAAATTAAAATAAATTATCCAATTTATAGTTCATTCTGTGTTATTGGAAAATCCATTTATTCAGATCATGCCTAATTAATGATTAAACAGAGTTTCATAACATTTATGTTAAATTCATAATCATATCATGTTATAATCATTACACCCTTGATGTTTTAATTATTTTATATGCATATGTCTGTTGTTCCAATCATTTGTTAAAATGAAAGTTATACATTATTTTCTATTTTATGTCTTTTGTACTCAAGCTTCAATATTTGAACACTGAAGTCAGACGAATTAATCAAGTTGCACTGCTATTATAAACTACTCCTTGAGATTTCTTAAAATAAAATTGTGTTTCGATTTAGTAATCTGCAAAATTCTTAAATTTTCCTTTTAAAAATATAAGGTGTGAAAATTATAAGAATGTTACCACAGTGATACAGTGGTATTTTATCTGTTCTTAGTATATGATAAAAATTTCACAAAATATTTTTCATAATAAAAAAAAATCTGATGTGGGCAACACATGACTTTCTTTATATAATGCAAAGAATATACTAGTTTTACAGTTAAACAAGAAAGATCAATCATGCATAAGCATTGATTATGAAACACTTTCCAACAGAAATGCAATTTTAATTAAAAATTTCTAAAATGTGATATATTCAGTGGTAATATTTCTACATTATCACAGTACTACAGTAAATTATTATACTTAAATATTTAAAACTGTATCGAAATATAAATCATCTGATTCTCTATGCAAAATCAATGAATATTTCATTCATATAACTTGTATTCCAGACTCCAGAGCTAAATAATTTTGTGTGAGAAAAATTCAGCAATTCTTATGTAACTCACCTTACAATCGTTTGAGATATTTGCATTCTGCATAAGTTAAAAGTAGGCTTCGTTGAAGAAATAATAAAAGTTTAGGGATCATTTAAAATCATAATTATTGTAATTGCGTAGGCACGGAATTTAGATACACAGATAATACACAGATACACAGATAATATATATGTGTGTGTGTGTGTATGTATTCAAAGTATTGGAATCGTGCCGAAGACCGGAACTCGAATTTTCGAAGGATCTACACGTTTGGGGACTTCTAGAACACGAAAGAACTATTTTTAGGAAGACGTCTGTGTGTGTAAGGGTACATCTCTGTATGTTTCTGTGTGTCTCTGAGGATATTACATCCACTCTAATTGAAAAACTAATGGACCGAATTTCATAAAATCTGGTAGGTATGGTTTTTGTAGGAAATCCTGATGTTCATTAGATTATAGTGCGATTCCAAATAAAAGAATCTGCCTTCTTCTGCCTTCTAAAATCTAATGGAACAAATTTAACAAAATTTGGTGTATAATATTTCAATAACCTACAAGTCATTTATATACCAAATTTAACAAAATTTGGTATATAAATCATTAGTAGGTTATTCTAGTACGAGCCGGCTATTTTTGCGAAATGGCCCGCAAAAATCGTTAAATATAAAAATAAAAGACTACGTGTGCTCAATTATATCAAATGCATTCCTATTTTATACGTGATTTTTGACAAAAAAGAGAATAAGACGAACCCCATTACTCTAGGACTAGCCGTTATTGAGATATTTTAATTTTTTCGCGTTTTCGCTACGCCACCTTTGACAATAAGTGCAGCTATCAAATAAGAACCAAATTTAAGTTTAACGTGCAAATTCAATGTCATTTAAAATACTTATGGCTGTTATTTTGTGCAGATAAACTCAAATTATTATTAAAGAATTAAAGAGAACGTGAATATGAGTCTGCAGGGAAAGACATCTGCTGTCCACATCAGAATTGTTAACAATATTACAACAATGATTTATAGAAGTGAACGGGGATTATTTGCAGGCCATTTCGAAAAAAATGTAGATCTATATGTAAAGATCCACCAAATTTTTGTAGAATAAAATGTTCAACTAATTTAAGTTGTGTACCAAATTTTAACTTTCTATGACGTAGGAAAGTGCATTAAAAATGCCATCAAAAAAGTATACTATGAGGAGTTATATAAAATTTAAAAAAATTTGAAAAATTGCTATCTACCAAATTTATTTTAAAATGTGTACCTTCTCTCATATACAAAATGATCAAACTCTTGGAAAGATATTTATTATATAGCATATCTCTCTTTTCTTTCTGGAGGATATCCCAAAAGTTAGAATTTAATTTCATTGGTTTTTCTCAGTATATTAAATAATTTTTAATTAAAAAACTACCTAACATATTTTACTGATTTTTTTTTATATATTTTATAAGATACTGTGAATATGTCCTGAAAATTTAGAAGCAATTTGTGAATTTTGAATTTGCTTAAAAAATGTTTGAAAAATTAGGTACCATGGGGTTCAATGTATTTAATTTTTTCAACTAGGGTTCATTAAAAAACTAATTAGGTGATATTATTTATTTATATTCCCATAGGTTCCACAGACCGTCTGAACAACATATTAAAATTTAATTTTGATAAAGTCATTTTTACGGCAGTTATCGTGCTAACGGACAGACAGACAGTCAGACAGAAAGAACAAAGTTATAAGCACTTTTCAACTATGTTGTAAAGTGTTAATAATTAGGTCATATTATTTATTTATATTCCCTCAGGTCCCGCAGACCATCAGAACTACATACTAAAATTTAATTTTGATAAAGTCATTTTTACGGCAGTTATCGTGTTAACGGACAGACAGACAGACAGAATGAATGAACAAAGTCTTAAACACTTTTCAACTATGTTGTAAAGTGTTAAAAATGTGTTATTCGTATAGTAGAAACTTATATAAAGATATTGAATTTTCTTCAATTAGACGTCATTTTCATTGATTTAGCGTCATTTTTATCCATTTGGCGAGGTTTTTGTTAATTTGGCAAATATTAAATAAGTCGCCAAGTTGACGACATTCTGGCAAATTCGTCGCCAGAATCTCGCCAAGCGTTATGGACGGAAAAATAAGTTATTCTTACAACAGGTAAATGACTATTGGCGTTCAAATACAAAAGTATTACTCAAAGTATCTTTTTCCCCTGAATGGAACGAGCTAATTCCACGAGAATGATGTCACCAAATTTATCGGCTGGTATTACATATGAAAAGTGAACATGTTTCTCAATAGAAAATATTTTTTTTTATTTTATATGACTTTTTGATAATTTTTTTGAAAATTGTGCAATATCTCAAGAATGGTTCATGTTAGCGTTCTAAAATTTACCTGAATCGTTTTCTAATAAAAAATTACATAAGAAATGTTTATTTGCGTAACTTTATTAGCGGTTTTCAATTTTTGACGATTTTTTCAAAATTTCACTCGAAAATTTTGGGGAGTTCTGAACATTCGATTGCGTGTAAAAAGAATACGCTTCCAGTGTTTACGGATTGTGATTTTTGTACCAAATTTCGTTTGAATCGGTCCATTCGTTCGTCAGTTATCACCTCCACAGGATCACTGAGACGCATACACACACACACACACACATACATCACTTCAAAAATGCTTAATTCGTGACCAGGGATGCTTGAAACGTGCTCTCCCGTCGAAAACTCAAATTCGAATTCTCGACTCCGTTACAATACTTTCCTTATACATTATGTATAAAATATAATGGGGGCAACACATGACTTTCCTTATATAATGCAATGAATTTACTACTCTTACAGTTTTAAAAAATGTTATTTTTATAGTAGATAATTATATTCTTTCCAAGATATTGAATTTTCATCAATTAGTGGTCATTTTTATTGATTTAGCGTTATTTTTATCAATTTGGCGAGATTTTTGTTAATTTGGCAACAATTGAAAATTTCGCCAAGTTGGCGACAATCCACCAAATTTGTCGCCAAAATCTTGCCAAGCGCATGGACAGAGAAATAAGTTATTCTTACAGCAGATAAATGACTATTGGCTTTCAAATACAAAAGTATTACTCAAAGTATCTTTTTTCATGAACGGAACGAGCTAGACCCACGAGAATGATATCACCAAATTTATCGCATTGTATTACATATGAAAAGTGAACATGTTTCTCAATAGAAAATATTTTTTTCTTATTTTATAAAACTATTTGATAATTTTTTTGAAAAATGTGCAATATCTCAAGAACGGTTCATGTTAGCGTTCTAAAATATATGTCAATCGTTTTCTAATAAAAATTTACATACGAAATGTCTATTTGCTTAACTTTATTAGCGGTTTTGATTTTTTGACGATTTTTTCAAAATTTCACTCGAAAATTTAGGGGGGATCTGAACATTCGATTGCGTATAATAACAATAGGATTCCAGTGTTTACGGATTGTGATTTTTGTACCAAATTGCGTTCAAATCGGTCGATTTGTTCGTCAGTTATATTCTCCACAGTCTCAATGACACACACACAGACACACATACTTCCCCCCCCCCACACACAGACATCACTTCTAAATATTTGAGTCATGATCAGGGATGCTTGAAACGTGCTCTCCCGTCGAAAACTCGAATTCGAATTTTCGACTCCTTCACAATACTTTCCTTGGGCCAACGGCCGTACCGTGCTGAAAACACCGGCTCTCGTTAGATCACCGAAGTGAAGCAGCATCGGGCGCGGTTAGTACTTGGTGGGTGACCACCTCGGAACGCCGCGTGCTGTTGGCCATCTCGGGTGCGGTATCCCCGTGGTTTGCGCGCTAGATTTGCACGCTGCCACAAATGCCGCCGTGTTCATGCGGAGTACGATCACGTTAAACATGTGGGTCCGTAAGTCCTTCCGAGAGGTTGGTGGTAGGGGAAGGAGGGTACGGTCCCTGTGGATGCCTCCCCCACTGGGTTCCGGTCTAAATTGGGTGGCACTTCCCGGCCGTCCATACAGTTACCTTACACCTTTCTGGTAGGTCGGACGGTCTGGGTCTCAACAACAACAATACTTTCCTTATACATTATGTATATAAGGAAAGTAATAAAGAAAGTAAAAATACGTGTATGTACAATCTGTAGCAGTAAACCTCATTTGGTACACCCGCACTTTAGGTCAATAGAAGTTGTATCACGAGAGATTTTCATTCTTTAAAATCAAATAATTTTTTTAGTTTTTCTGAGTTTTATCATGATTTCAAGCGATTTTCACACAAATCGGTTCCTTAGCAACCAAAAATATTATCACAGATTTTCTATATTGACACCATAGAAGAGATCAAAAATCGTTCTATACAGCGGTGATTTAATTGAAGCAGTTTTCATACTTTTGTTTAGTATGAAAACTGGTAGCAATCCAATATAGGCTCAATATTGGCTCTTCATTGCCTCCAATATTGGACCAATATGAAAAAGATGACAGTTTGATGAAATTGATCCAACATTGTCTAGAAACATTGGGATGGTTTTGGGACAATCTTACTCCAACAATTCCAATTTAACACCAATTTTGGCGTAGTATTGTAATGAAAATATTAGCCAATATTGGAGATCAATATTTGCTCAATACTTGGATTAGATTGGAAATATGTCCAATATAATGCCAAGATGTACAATATTAGTCTAATATTGGACTAATATTAAATGCTACTGGGGTATACATCGAAATTTGCTTTTTTTATATAATCTGACACTCGTAGCATACATAAAAGTAACATCAGCACAATTCTATAGTTCGTCAAAAGTTTCGTGAATATTTTCGCTTTCTAAAAATTAAATTAATGCGGTATTTTAATTCTGGGGATTTTTTTAAACGAGGACATAAAAGCCACAAACCCATTTTCTTTAGACGGCATTTTCAACCATCGACTTTTCTCCCAGTATTTATGCGCATGCCTGGAAAGTTTTAAGCCATGTCTTCGCACCTGCATGCTTATTTTCTTTCTTTATTTATTTTGCTTTCCACAATAGAAGATAGCATCGATAGAAGTGATTTAATTCTTTGTGAATAAGTGGGCGTCTGTGAAAGCGATTATAACCATGCGCTTAAACTAAGGATATCGCATAAAACGGGGTTTTTGGATTGAAACTGATTCAGCGATTTGAAGAGTGAGTATTGTTATCTATAAATGTATTATTTAAATTCTGAAGTTTGTTTAGGACCTGGGCAACACAGGGAAATACATGCTATTTTAATATAAAACCCACAACCTTACTCGCTTTGTGACATCAGGAATTGAAACATATAGCGAAAATCTTAGCCTTTAAATATCACATGTTTAACTTTAAAAATAGTAATAAAATGTCAAGGATTAATTAATTACCCTTCAACTTAAGACCTAATTAAAACTAAAGTGCTCGCTTTCTTGACATGTACATTTTAATGAGATATTTTGAGGAACAAAACTACAAAATGTTATGCTTCAAAAAACTGTTTAAGTTGTAAAATAACTTCATTTAGAATAAATAAAAATAGTGTTGTGTATATTTAGCCATTTTGTTTATCTAGAGGGGTATTTATTTTTGCTGCATCATATTAATATTTAATTATAGTGTAAATATGTCATTTTTAACACTTTACAACATAATTGAAAAGTAATATTTGAAATATACCTAAAAATTGTTACTTAGATTACTTTAATTAGATTTTACTTATTCAATTAACATTATTTACTTTCATTTTCTACTGAAACATTTAATAATACTTTAAAATTTCTAATCTTTACTTTTAGAAAAACAACATGCGTCTCTATTATTTTTCAAAACACAACTTACATTTTAAACACTTCACAATACAGTTAAAAAGTGTTTAGGACTTTGTTTATTCATTCTGTCTGTCTGCCTGTCTGTCTGTCCGTTAGCACGATAACTGCCGTAAAAATGACTTTATCAAAATGCAATTTTAATATGTTTTTCAGACGGTCTGTGGGACCTATGGGAACATAAATGAATAATATCACCCAATTAGTTTTGAATTGAACCCGGGTTAAAAAAATGAAATACATTGAACCCTATGGGACCTATTTTTTCAAACATTTTTTAAGCGAATTTAAAATTCACAAATTGATTCGAAAATTTTTGGAAATATTCAAATTATCCCATAAAATATATAAAACAAATTTCAGTAAAATATGTTTGATAGTTTTTTAAATAAAAATTATTTAATATAGGGAGAAAAACAAATTTAATTAAATTCTGACCCTTGCTATATCCTCCAGAAAGAAAAAGGAGATATATTATATAATAAATATCTTTTCAAGAGTTGAATTATTTCATATATAAGAGAGGTTTCACATTTTAAAATAAATATGGTATATAACAATTTTTCAAATTTTTAAATAAAATAAATTATTATAGTATTGTGATGAATGAAACGATTGGAAAAATGTTTATGAATGAAATGCTGCTTTTATATAGAGGCGATTTATATTTCGATGACGTCATTTGAATAAAGTTCATTTGTTTTCGATGGAGTTTTCAAATATATTAAATTATTGTAGTTTTATGATAATTTTAAAAATATTTCCGAGAAATGCATCGGATTTTAGAGATGTTTAAACCAGACAATTTATATTTCAATGCCGTCATTTGAATAATGAAGTTCATTTTCTTCGCTGAAGTTTTGAAATAGTATAATAAATTAATGTAGTATTGTGATAATTTTAAAAATATTACCGAGGAATGTATCAACATGCTTAAATACCGTTATGAAATGAGAATATAGAAATATAATGTGCATCGCACAAAGGTAAAATATACAGTGGAGTATACATATAGTGAAGTATACACATTTTTGTTTCATTCTTAGTGCATGTATCGCAATATATAGTATTGTTGAAAAAACATTCACTCAGCTTCTCTTACGAACGAATAACAGCAATTGCCCTGAAAGTAGAATGTAGTATTAAAATATAATTTTATAACTCAAACATTAAAATATGAAATAGAAGTTAAGATATTTCGTAGAAGATATTGACATGGTATAAAATATGGCGACAGCTAGTCTAGAAAATAGACATTTCAAAACTTCTATAACAGAGCCTATTTTATGACCAAATTTACGACTAGTTTTGTAACTGTGACATTAACATATGAAATAGAAGTTACATCTTTCGTAGAAGATATTGATATGGTATAATATATAGCGACAGTCAGTCTAAGAAGGAGATATTTCAAAACCTCTAAAACAAAGTCCATTTTATGACTTAATTCACGACTGGTTTTATAACTGTGACATTAAAATATGAAATAGAAGTTAAATATTTCGTAGAAGATATTGACACAAAATATGGAGACAGGCAGTCTAAAAAAGAGACATTCCAAAACCTCTATAACAGAGGCCATTTTATGACCTAATTTACGACTAGATTTATTACTGTGACATTAAAATATGAAATACAAGTTACATATTTCGTAGAAGATATTGACATAAAATATGGCAACAAGCAGTCTAAAAAAGAGACTTTTAAAAACCTCTATAACAGAGCCCATTTCATGACCTAATTTACGACTAGTTTTGAAACCTTGACATTAAAATATGAAATAGAAGTTACACATTTCGCAGAAGATCTTGACATAAAATATGGCGACAGTCTAAAAAAGAGACATTTCAGAACCTTTATAACAGAGCCCATTTTATGACCTAATTCACGACTGTTTTTGTAACTGTGACATTAAAATATGAAATAGAAGTTACATATTTCGTTGAAGATATTGACATAAATAATGGCGACAGTGAGTCTAAAAAAGAGACATTTCAAAACCTCTATAACAGAGGCCATTTTATGACCTAATTTACGACTATACTTATAACTGTGACATTAAAATATGAAAATAGAAGTTACCTATTTCGTAGAAGATCTTGGCATAAAATATGGCGACAGTCAGTCTAAGAAAGAGACATTTCAAAACCTCTATAACAGAGCGCATTTTAAGACCTAATGTGCGACTAGTTTTATAACTGTGACATTAAAATATGAAATACAAGTTACGTATTTCGTAGAAAATATTGACTTAAAATATGGAGACAGGCCGTCTAAAGAGATACATTTCAAAACCACTATAACAGGGAATGAAGTTGTAGAAATCGCTAACAGAAGTCAAGAAAGCATTTTATATCAAATTACGTTATACCAATAAAGATTAGTGTCACGTCCGTGCCGTAATATGGAAATGGAGGTGGCATATTTTGGGTTTAACTTAAAATTCATAACCTATGCACACATCATTGTAATGCTGCTTGGATAACATAAAGCTATACAATTTAGACCAATTTATATAGATAATTATTTTTATTTTGAAAAATGGCATCATTAATGAGGCCATGGAGGTGACATTAGATACACATACTCTCTATTTTTATAAGTACTTTGAATTAAAAGTTAAGGAAATAATATCTTACCTCTTAAAATAGATAGCTAGTCAACAAAATTGTTAAAAGTAGCCTCATCTCACTGCCAATGTGTTTGACTTTACTGCGCTCTAGGATATTTTTGTTGACTAGCTATTTATTTTAAGAGGAAATAATATCTTACCTCTTAAAATAGATAGCTAGTCAACAAAATGGTTAAAAGTAGCCTCATCTCACTGCCAATGTGTTTGACTTTACTGCGCTCTAGGATATTTTTGTTGACTAGCTATCTATTTTAAGAGGAAATAATATCTTACCTCTTAAAATAGATAGCTAGTCAACAAAATGGTTAAAAGTAGCCTCATCTCACAGCCAATGTGTTTGACTTTACTGCGCTCTAGGATATTTTTGTTGACTAGCTATTTATTTTAAGAGGAAATAATATCTTACCACTTAAAATAGATAGCTAGTCAACAAAATGGTTAAAAGTAGCCTCATCTCACTGCCAATGTGTTTAACTTTACTGCGCTCTAGGATATTTTTGTTGACTAGCTATCTATTTTAAGAGGAAATAATATCTTACCTCTTAAAATAGATAGCTAGTCAACAAAATGGTTAAAAGTAGCCTCATCTCACTGCCAATGTGTTTGACTTTACTGCGCTCTAGGATATTTTTGTTGACTAGCTATCTATTTTAAGAGGAAATAATATCTTACCTCTTAAAATAGATAGCTAGTCAACAAAATGGTTAAAAATAGCCTCATCTCACTGTCAATGTGTTTGACTTTACTGCGCTCTAGGATATTTTTGTTGACTAGCTATCTATTTTAAGAGGAAATAATATCTTACCTCTTAAAATAGATAGCTAGTCAACAAAATGGTTAAAAGTAGCCTCATCTCACAGCCAATGTGTTTGACTTTACTGCGCTGTAGGATATTTTTGTTGACTAGCTATCTATTTTAAGATGAAATAATATCTTACCTCTTAAAATAGATAGCTAGTCAACAAAATGGTTAAAAGTAGCCTCATCTCACTGCCAATGTGTTTGACTTTACTGGCTCTAGGATATTTTTGTTGACTAGCTATCTATTTTAAGAGGAAATAATATCTTACCTCTTAAAATAGATAGCTAGTCAACAAAATGGTTAAAAGTAGCCTCATCTCACTGCCAATGTGTTTGACTTTACTGCGCTCTAGGATATTTTTGTTAACTAGCTATCTATTTTAAGAGGAAATAATATCTTACCTCTTAAAATAGATAGCTAGTCAACAAAATGGTTAAAAGTAGCCTCATCTCACTGCCAATGTGTTTGACTTTACTGCGCTCTAGAATATTTTTGTTGACTAGCTATCTATTTTAAGAGGAAATAATATCTTACCTCTTAAAATAGATAGCTAGTCAACAAAATGGTTAAAAGTAGCCTCATCTCACTGCCAATGTGTTTGACTTTACTGCGCTCTAGGATATTTTTGTTGACTAGCTATCTATTTTAAGAGGAAATAATATCTTACCTCTTAAAATAGATAGCTAGTCAACAAAATGGTTAAAAGTAGCCTCATCTCACTGCCAATGTGTTTGACTTTACTGCGCTCTAGGATATTTTTGTTGACTAGCTATCTATTTTAAGAGGAAATAATATCTTACCTCTTAAAATAGATAGCTAGTCAACAAAATGGTTAAAAGTAGCCTCATCTCACTGCCAATGTGTTTGACTTTACTGCGCTCTAGGATATTTTTGTTGACTAGTTATCTATTTTAAGAGGAAATAATATCTTACCTCTTAAAATAGATAGCTAGTCAACAAAATGGTTAAAAGTAGCCTCATCTCACTGCCAATGTGTTTGACTTTACTGCGCTCTAGGATATTTTTGTTGACTAGCTATCTATTTTAAGAGGAAATAATATCTTACCTCTTAAAATAGATAGCTAGTCAACAAAATGGTTAAAAGTAGCCTCATCTCACTGCCAATGTGTTTGACTTTACTGCGCTCTAGGATATTTTTGTTGACTAGCTATCTATTTTAAGAGGAAATAATATCTTACCTCTTAAAATAGATAGCTAGTCAACAAAATGGTTAAAAGTAGCCTCATCTCACTGCCAATGTGTTTGACTTTACTGCGCTCTAGGATATTTTTGTTGACTAGCTATCTATTTTAAGAGGAAATAATATCTTATCTCTCAAAATAGATAGCTAGTCAACAAAATGGTTAAAAGTAGCCTCATCTCACTGCCAATGTGTTTGACTTTACTGCGCTCTAGGATATTTTTGTTGACTAGCTATCTATTTTAAGAGGAAATAATATCTTACCTCTTAAAATAGATAGCTAGTCAACAAAATGGTTAAAAGTAGCCTCATCTCACTGCCAATGTGTTTGACTTTACTGCGCTCTAGGATATTTTTGCGGAATTACAAGAATTTTCATATAACGGCCCGTAAAGGACTACACTTCACGAGTCCACAAAAAAAAAATATTTTAATTTTTTTTCAACCCTTTCTTAAAAAAATTTAAAAAAGTAATATTTCTTAATAACCTTGATTACTTTATTTAGTGTTTTTGCTTATAATTTAGAAGAAATAGCTACAATATTATACAAAATAAAATAAAACAATTTGGTGCTCCTCAATTATTTGATTATTTATGTAAATAAAGTTTTGACAAAATTTCCAGGGACACAAAATTCCACTTAATTTTAGAATGACTCAATTCCCCAGCGTCGAATAATATGTAAAGTCCTTACTCTGGGGATGGCATTGTAAAGTAACCTTACTCTGGGGATGCCATTGTAAAGTAACCTTACTCTGGGGATGCCATTGTAAAGTAACCTTACTCTGGGGATGCCATTGTAAAGTAACCTTACTCTGGGGATGTCATTGTAAAGTAACCTTTACGCATCTATTCAAAAATCATGCCTTCGATTCACCAGCCTTTGATTCACCACTTTAATCTTCAATCTACTGACTAGACTTCCATTAATGATCTACAACATTAACAAACACATGTTTTATTCCAGCTAACTTGTCTGCCAACTCAAAATGCAATTACATACACAGAATATTTACAAGCTAGAACTGTCATATCTATACCTCGACTGAACCTTAACATTTCGTTACTGAACTGAATTAGGAATATTAATCAACTATTAAACCAAAGATATCTAAACTCGCAATATTGTAGAGGCAAGACTTCACTGCGTACTTTCATTCATTGAACAGGATCACCACACACCTCCGCGCACTCTCGTATCACAATACCAGCCTAAGCTGCACGACGACCCACGATTACATTCTTATCGAATTCCAATCTGCAATCCGAATATGAGTACCTTCTGCCAAACGTTTGCCTCTCTTATAGTCCTAGCCAGTCGTGAGTACGCGATTTTCGAAAACAGAGTTGAGGCGTTTCGTACATAAATTTGCATAGTAAAAAGTAAAATTAGCATACATTAATCATGAATAATAAAATCCTTAAACTCACCCCGCCCAGTCTAAAAAATTTTTGGACGCAGGTCATCTAAACGGACACCACTAAAAATGTTCCTACAGAAAAGCTTCTGCCAGCCAAACTCCCTAGGAACCACTGGCGCAAATCCGCTCTCCATCCAGATGTTCATAATTCGATGGCAAAATTCGATGGCAACCAGATGGCAAAACTCGCGATATTCAGTTCAGTAATGTATATTTTTTATGATACACTTAAGATACACAAATTGTAATATTTGAAATATACCTAAAAATTACTACTTAGATAAACATTACTTTAATTAGATTTATTACTTATTCAATTAACATTATTTACTTTCATTTTCTACTGAAACATGTAATATTATTTTAAAATTTCTAATCTGTACTTTTAGAAAAACAACATGTATCTCTATTAATTTTCAAAACACAACTTACATTTTAAACACTTTACAACATAGTTGAAAGGTGTTTATGACTTTGTTTATTCATTCTATCTGTCTGTCTGTCCGTTAGCACGATAACTGTCGTAAAAATGACTTTATCAAAATGAAATTTTAGTATGTTCAGTTAGTCTGTGGAACCTATTGGAATATAAATGGATAATAGCACCCAATTAGTTTTGGATTGAACGCGGGTTGAAAAAATGAAATACATTGAACCCTATGGGACCTAATTTTTCAAACATTTTTTAAGCAAATTTAGAATTCACAAATTCCTTCGAAAGTTTTAGAAAATATTTAAATTATCCCATAAAATATATTAAAAAAAAATCAGAATATATTCAGTTTAATTTATTCATATAGTATTTTAAATAACAATTAAAATATTAATTACACTCTTTATATGGATAGATCACGTGACCATTATATGAAGATAGCACGTGACTCACTTCAAAATAAACTATGACATCCATCTTGTATCAAAATCGTGATTTTTAAAGTTCTTTTTAATTTATATTTAGTGTTGTATTCGTCTTAAAACCGCTTTATTTTCACTTAAATTCTGTGCATCAATGTTATAAACAAATCAATTACAATATATGTAAGTTTAAATTATCATCAAACTTTGATTATTTCTACAAAGAAGCCTAATTTTCAGTTATGGAAAATGTAAATTCCAACAGATGTAGAATGAGTTGTGCATTGCTGCATTTCTTTAACGCAAAATTATTTAGCTCATGGAGTCTGCAATATAACTGATATGAATGAAATATTCATTGATTTTACACAACGGAGACGATTTTTTCGATTAAGTTTTAATCATTAAGTTAAATTACTTGTACCTCCATGGTTTTAAGTTTTTAAATAAAATAAACTATTATAGTATTTTGATGAATGTAAGGAATTAAAAAAAATTATGAATGAAATGCTGCTTTTATATAGATGCGATTTATCTTTCGATGATGTCAATTGAATAAAGTTCATTTGTTTTCGATGAAGTTTTCAAATATAATAAATTATTGTAGTATCATGATACTTTTAAAAATATTACCGAGGAATGTATCGCATTTTAGAGATGTTTAAACCAGGCAATATATATTTCAATGCCGCCATTTGAATGATGTACATTTTTTTCGATGAAGTTTTAAGTTTTAAATATAATAAATTAATGTAATATTGTGATAATTTTTAAAATATTACCCAGGAATGTACCGCGTTTTAGAGATGTTTATATCAAATTGCATTGAAGTTGGAAAGTGTTTCATAATCAATGCCTTGTGCATGATTGACCTTTCTTGTTATAATTTACATTAGTTTACTTGGACCTTATTTTCTTAAATAATTACTTGTCTTGAAAAACATCATTTTATATTTACTACATTTATAATTATTTTCTTATACAAAACATTTTACATTTACAACTATGTTAACAATGATGAAATAACATTTTATTCACTTAATAATTTTAAAGCATTTTATAGCATACATTTTATTTCCCTCTTCTTTCTTCTGATCGCTCCAAGGACGACTAAGTTCAAAAGTCTATTTTTCCCCCAAAATAGAACGTTTAAAGAAATTATATTACCATTTCGGCTCAGTGTTCTTACATATGCATCGTCGATCTCTTTCCGCCCATCGATGAGTTCGATTCGTTTGCTCCCATCGAGCCTTTTTGCCCTTTTCTGTCCCTGTAGGATATTGGTTCCTTTCTGTTCATCGATGATTCGATTCCGATCCATTTGTGCCCAACGAGAATTTTGGTCCTTTACTGTTCATCGAGGATATTGGTTCCTTTCTGTTCATCGATGATTCGATTCCGATCCATTTGTGCCCAACGAGAATTTTGGTCCTTTACTGTTCATCGAGGATATTGGTTCCTTTCTGTTCATCGATGATTCGATTCCGATCCATTTGTGCCCAACGAGAATTTTGGTCCTTTACTGTTCATCGAGGATATTGGTTCCTTTCTGTTCATCGATGATTCGATTCCGATCCATTTGTGCCCAACGAGAATTTTGGTCCTTTACTGTTCATCGAGGATATTGGTTCCTTTCTGTTCATCGATGATTCGATTCCGATCCATTTGTGCCCAACGAGAATTTTGGTCCTTTACTGTTCATCGAGGATATTGGTTCCTTTCTGTTCATCGATGATTCGATTCCGATCCATTTGTGCCCAACGAGAATTTTGGTCCTTTACTGTTCATCGAGGATATTGGTTCCTTTCTGTTCATCGATGATTCGATTCCGATCCATTTGTGCCCAACGAGAATTTTGGTCCTTTACTGTTCATCGAGGATATTGGTTCCTTTCTGTTCATCGATGATTCGATTCCGATCCATTTGTGCCCAACGAGAATTTTGGTCCTTTACTTTTCATCGAGGATATTGGTTCCTTTCTGTTCATCGATGATTCGATTCCGATCCATTTGTGCCCAACGAGAATTTTGATCCTTTACTGTTCATCGAGGATATTGGTTCCTTTCTG
The DNA here is from genome assembly GCA_951213105.1 of Amaurobius ferox. Taxonomy (NCBI): domain Eukaryota; kingdom Metazoa; phylum Arthropoda; class Arachnida; order Araneae; family Amaurobiidae; genus Amaurobius; species Amaurobius ferox. The sequence goes on along the minus strand of OX578146.1, from coordinate 21,260,220 downwards.
TGTATCGATGATTCTGATCCATTTGTGTCAAACGAGAATTTTGTGCCTCTTTCCCAATTCCGTCCGGTTTCCTTCTGTGTTCCTGTGCTGATTCCAAAATAATTTTCTTTCGTTTTCGCAAACTTTTCTGGTATTTCTTCATTTGGCATTTCATTGAAGCGTATATTGTTCTGTGCGCTGGCCGTGCCATATCTTCCTCTGCCTTACGCTTTCTGAAATCATATTTTCTTTTATTTTTCTGTTGTGCATTCGGATCACTTGTTTCTGACCAAGTTCGTTTTTGCCATTGCCATTTTTTACCTGGACAACCATTTTGAATGTGTCGTTTTCTTGGATTTGTAGTTGCATTCGTTCCCGCTACTATTGGAATTGTAGTTGCACTCGTTCCCGCTAATATTGGAATTGTAGTTGCACTCGTTCCTGCTACTTTGCTATTTTGACTGGGTTCAAAATTCGTTTCTGAATAGTTTCTGATCCAAGTTTTTGACTTGTATCACTTTTCGCTTCCTTGATAGTTTCTGATCCGAGTTTCTGACTCACTGATTCACTTTCAAAGTCTTTCATTCTACTGTTTGCCTCCGTCAATGTACTTCTTGCAACTTCCTTATTTCTACTTTCTTGCACTTCGGAATTTGAAAATTCGGCTAATTTTTTATCATTTCGAATGGCTTTCGCATTTTATTCCGTTGAACCCATTTTTATTTCTGTTTTTCAATCGTTACTGGAGGTTTAACTGCCATCTTCCTATTTCGTTCATTCCGATTTTTAAGTTCTGAATTATTTTGAGATCTACTCTTAATTTCAACATCTAATTCCTTCTTAGGTGTGCATTTACATTTTTGATTATTACTCAGTATTTCCACACTTTTTTGATGAGTGCTTTCATTTGTTTCCACCACAACTCCAAGCTTTTTCACTTTAGAATTTACGAAATCAACAGCAGTTTGTAAATTTGCTCTAGTGAACTCCATTTCTACTTTTTCTTGACCAGTTTTTGAGTTTTTCCTTTCAAATTTTACTGACTTTATTTTAAAACTTAGTTCAGCATTTGCTTCCTATAAAAAATCAACTCCTAGGATCACTGGAAATTTAACTTCTAAGTACTAATAGTGGCATTGTGATCTTTTCGTTTTGAATTTCAATCGTTCCTCAGTAGGATCCTATAACTTTACCTACACCACCTTGACCTGTGATCACTTTTAGATCATTTACTTTGTATAATCTTTATATCGGGCACATTTCCGTAAAATATTCGTCTGATAAGAAAGATCCTTCACTTCGCGTGTTTATTAGTACCTTTACTGCAATTCCATCTAATTTAATCACTATCTGTGGTAGCGTTGCATTCCTTCATTTTGTTGAAATTTATGTTTGGGTTTTTATTCTTGTTGTTATAGACCGCATTGTCCCGCTTCAGGGTACCTTGTTTTAACTGATAGTTATCCCTTTCACTGAAATAGTGTTGTCCTCGATTTTTAGGTTTGTAATCTTGTGCACTGTTTTGTTTAAATTCTGAATTTCTGTAATTTTGGTTACGATACTGATTACTATATTGAGAGTTTGCGTATGTGTGTCTGTCATGGATTTTTTTTTGCTTTGACGAAAAATTCCTGAACTATTCCCGGCATCCTATCCTCAAAAACATCTTGACACCTAGGCAACAACCTATCAAAAATCAACTGTTTCATATCTACTCCAGAATCTAGTTCTAATATTTTTCTTATTTCTACTGTCCTTAACAAAAATTTTGTTACCGATTCATATTCAGTTTGCCTTTTTTCGTACAATTCTGCTTCTAACCGAAAACAGAGTTGAGTGTTTCGTACATAAATTTGCATAATAAAAAGTAAAATTAGCATACATTAATCATGAATAATAGAATCCTCGCAACCATCTTTGAATTTACGCTATTATGAACAATAATAGTATAACAAGGGGTGATTCGTTTTTCCCCCCAGCTGGACACAAGTGATTTTCATGCAATGTGTATTATGGAATTTATTTTAAAAGCTTTTGTAAAAATAACCCATGTATCTTGAAATGTGTCTGTTAGATCGTTTGGACATTAAACTGGTGCGCATTTGATGCTTTTAAGTTGCATAATTATACAATATATGTGTGATGTTATGTTCTATACAGATTTATTTTGACGCTTAAAATCGTGGCAATATGTAGTCAGAAGTGTGCAATGTCAAAATATAATGAAGGCTCCTGGCTGTAGTCAGAAAAGAAACATATTAATTACCCCTATTTATGGCGACGTCAATAGTAAATTACAGTTTGAAGACAGCCATGAAAGGCCAAGTGGAAATCGCTACGGGTAGACCATTGGACGAAAGTGAGAATGGTATTTATCTCACCAGATAAGAGAGCAACGGGCCAGAACCGTGCTCTGCAGCATTGTGGGAGGAGATTGAAAATGCTCATATATTATTTTGCTAAAATGTAATCACATGCACATTGTGGGAGCGCCAACGGCACACCAAGCTGTGGGTGCGGGAGTTCGCTCTACACAAAACCGTGATAGCAAATATCACAAGACAACTCAAAGTGGTTAGTTTCTTTTACAACCCAGGTTATTTCAGTATTGTAAGAATTTCCCAGTCTGGAAGAATTCAATTCCAGATGACAACAAATAAGGTATGAGAAAAATGAAAGAATGCTAGAATGAATACACAATTGTTGATTAAATATATTATTCATTTATTAAGTATTTTATCATTAACTTATAGCAAATCAAAGTACTTTTCCATCAATCATTTTCAATATTCAAATTACTTAAATAAAACACCATATCAGAATCGAAATCATAATTAAGTTACTTAAATCATGGTGTGCCTGTACAATCAGTATTTCAATTAATAATTCTTCACTGGGAACTCTAGCTCCAGAATTTATGACAAAGGGGTTACCTCGATGCATGCGTTGAACAAAGCGAAAATCAAAGTTCCGAAAGTACAGTTCGAGTACCGGCTCGTGTAAACTGTAGAATTTCAGGTCCGAAAATGGTTAAAAGTTCTCCAGGACAATTTCCCAATTAATCCAAAGCAACATAGGCAAAATCCGTCAGCAAGAAAATGAACCGCTCAAGGTATTAGGCTTATAGCCAGTTCCTTCTGCCAACCGGTAGATTCCTAGAATAAAAATAAGAATTTATAATTTTTGAAAGAAAAATTTGACATTCTGCAGGATCTGTAGTTTCATCTTCTCTCGATCCAGGAAGGTTTCTTATCAGAAACAAAAGTTCCATCGACGAAAATTAGCCATTTCGGCCAAGGCTTTGTCTTAAACCTTAAGACAGAAATTCACACGACCTCACATCTTCAGACGTCCAAGAGAGAAGTGAACGCCGAGAAGCGAAAAAGTTCTAAGCTTCTCCAAAAAGCCGCTTCCTGATTGGCAGGCAAGAGGCGCGCAGCAACAAGGGTTCTCCTCGAAAGATACTACGTCACTCCAAAACGGAGACAGCGATCTTCCTCCAGATCAGCTGCTCCGGACAAAACCCCGCTTTCAACGAAAAAGCAATCCGAACAAGGCCTAACAAACCAACAGTACAGGCACGAAGGAAAAGAGAGTTTTTCTCTCGGAAAAACACAGAAGTTCATGGCGCACAAAATGGCGACATGACAACATGATGCAGAGAGGACGATGGATATGATTAAGATTATGCGCCGACGCAAGAGATATCCAACATTACCGAAAATTTCTAAGCAAGTGCAAAGGAACAAAAAAGTGAAGGCAGTATGTGCAGATGTGGAGTGAACGGGTTCGCTACTAAATGTATATGAAGAATGAACAAAAGTGTAATCTATCTTAGCAGATATTTTATGTTATCCTGAGGTGATATTTTAATATAATAAAATTGTTAAATCTAATGGCAACACATACTATCCCTTATTTGGTTAGTATAATAAATATTTAATTAAATATAATAAATATAATAATGAAAGTTTTAATTAAAATATGAGTTGATACAAGTCTCCTCATTAATGAAGTGATTTTTCAGTATTGAATGCAGCAGTAAAAGATGGGTTTAAGAAAGAAGCAATGTCACTAAGAATTCGTATATGAAAAAATAGAAATTAATTAAGATTCCAAGGGGTCGTAGCTCGAAATCACAAAAGGGATACATTGCAGTATTCATGTGTTCAGCCGTAAAAGCGATTCATCAGATGTTTCCGATCTAACTAGCGAAAGCTTCATGGCAGCGTTCCGACGATTCACATCGCGTCGTGGACTTTGTATGCATTATTTACGATCACAATTTATTATATTTGACGCTTATTTCCAACAACGGGTTGTAGGCAGAATATTTTGAGGCAGAAAATTTGTTCGGTTTGCCAGTAGGTAGATCGTTGTTTGGTTTATTAGTACGTATATCATTTGTAGGTTGATAAATCATCTGCTTTGGCAGTAGGCAGATCTGTTTATTAGTAGGTATAACTTTTTCAGATGTATATTTTGAAAGTAAACCGATTGCAGGTAGATTGTTTGTAGGTATTTATTTTGTACCGCAAATAATTATAGGTACGTTTACAAGGATTTGTGTCCGGTTTGTCGTGGCTAAATCATGTTGATGTGTCTCATCCGACTCATTACCTGGACGACAATTTAGACTGGGATAAGAGCGATGTTTTTGACTATAGTACAGATATTGAGGATAATGTTGAGACACCAGCAAATGAAAACGTTATCTAAAGTGAAAGGATATAAAGAAATCATGATATTAAAATCAGTAAGCGTTTTCTTAAAATTAGGGACGTAACCATGCAAGAATCTATCCCTTCAACGGCTGTCTCAGTAAGTAAAGCGCCATCCTAGAGATTCAGAGATTAAGGGTTTGACTCCGCCCATGGGCAATTCTTTGCAAACATGTACTTACAGAAAATCATTTATGCACATGGTAACTAATTTTATATTTAAGAAACTGTCTTCAACATTTCAGTTAAGAAATTAGAATTTTAAGATTTGACAGTAAAATCTCATTCCAAGAATTATTCGAAGTCATTCTCTTTGAGGTCCTTACTTCATTCACCGTTTTCGCCGTTTCTCATTAAGAAAATTTACGAATATGTTCCAGGTTAATATGCATAATAGTGATAAAGCCCAAACAGGATAAGCAAAATGGGAAAAGGCAACTCATTTCCTATAGTCAACATTTACGTGCAATTTATTATGATAAAATGGAATAAGGAACGGAAGATATTGGGTCCCGTATTTTAAAATTAAAGGTATGTTAGAGAATGTTAAAGTATGATTAAAAATTTTAATGTTACGTTTGACGTCGTTAAAGGGTAAACATATTAACAATATTGTATTATAATATGTTAAACGTATTATATTTGTATGTTGCAAAATTATAGAGTATTAGTTGCGCACATCGCATTAGTATGTAAATCTAATTTAAATACAATGTGAAGTAATACACTGATAACTACTGAACTTAGCTCTAAAAATGATTCCTTCTTTCGAATTTTTATAATTATGTATTGAAAATTAACAAAATTGTTCTTAAAAATATATATATGCATATATATATACATATATGTATATATATATACATATATATATATATATATATACATATATATATATATATATATATATATATATACATATATATATGCATACATATATATATATATATATATATATATATATATATGCATACATATATATATATATATATATATATATATATGCATACATATATATATATGTATATATATATACGTATATATATATATATATATATATGTATATATATATACGTATATATATATATATATATATATATATATATATATTTATATATATATATATACAGGGTCTTTCAGAAGTCTGTATAAATTTTAAAAATTCATTAAAAATCGGACGTACATCGCATTGAGGTACGGTTTGTACCATAAGTATTGCCAGGACGGGGGTTTTTTTTGACGTGAAAAAATTTTGTAGTTTGAAAAATCACCTACAGATGGTGCTTATCCGAATACATCTTCCAGAAGTATGCAGATGAGGCTGTTATGAAAGAGCTGTAGTGCTCTGTAGATTCTCCATTTGATTCATTAGTAAATTGTGCAAAGAAGAAGTTTTTGCAAGAATGTTAACTATGACCGAGAAAGCCTTGTTAGTGAAGCTGTATTACGTGAGCGGAGAATCAGCATCAGATGATTTGCGAAATTTTCGATTTAGAAAAAATCCAAAGAAAGGAAAAGGTCCTATCACCTGTTCAGAGTTACTTAGGCTTGTCACACCATTTGATACGTACAATAAGTTATTTATTGTCTTTCCAATACGTTCAGCGCCATCTATAGGTGATTTTTTAAACAAAAAAAATTCACGTCAAAACAAAAACCCATTTCAGCAATACCTATGATACTGTTGTGAAATGCTTGACCTCGTTAATAATTATTTTATTTCAAAATTTAACTTTCCGCAAATTCTAATTCACTTTCGATTCTAAAACTTGTTCTCAGAAATTTATTCCAAATTGATAAAGCGCCATTTCTGTATTCGGCCCTTTTGGATATTTCCCGCCAGTTTCGGTAAACCTTGGCGTAGTAATTTGTCACGCGTTTTAGTACATGTACTTCGTATTTGCATTTCATATTCCTTAACATTGGAACTCTTTTTCTTTGCGTCATGAACGAGTAATAACATTAAAGATGCTTATGTCTGCTTTCGGTGAATAGTTTTAGTTGGCGATGTAATTCCAAAGCAGTCGGACGTGTTCTTGCCCGCGGGGCAAAGAACAGAATGTATCTTAATAGAATGTATCTAAAATTAAATTAAAAATGAAGTAAATTGTTTAAGTCGCGTTTTAATGTAATTTCAAAGAGTCACGAGATTTGTTCATCATAAATTGATTATTTTGAGATGTCTAACCGGCGCAAACCACTATCGGATTCGCCGTTGTATTCGACGAATATGTTCTGTAATTTTCGAAATCCAAGTGTAATTTCAAGTATCATCGTCAACAAATTCGATGTCTAATACTTCTTGATGTATATGATTTGGAACATGGTAATTTCTTATCGAATAAAGAAAAAGGTAAATTCAAAAGGTTTGAGTCATCATTGCTTATCTCCTACTATCATCACGCCACCATCAGCTCCAATCGCTGTGTACAACCCTTGTCACATCAGCGCGGATCTCCCATCTTCTCCGATGCCCGAGAGAAACCGCCCGCAGCGATCGCGCTCCAATTGCTTGTGCAATCCTATTACAAATGCCGTGAATATCTTTCTACAACATATGATGGCCACTACGTTTTATAACAATACAAACCGTACCTCAATGCGATGATGTTTCGATTTTTAATAAATTTTTAAAGTTTATGCGAACTTTTGAAAGACCCTGTATATATATATACATATATATATATATATATATATATATATATATATATATATTTATATATATATATATATATATATATATATATATATATATATATATATATATATATATATATATATATATATATATATATTTATATATATATATATAATTTCATTCCATAATGTTTAAAAAGGTTTGAACATAACGAAGATAATCTACTTGGACGAAACAAAACAAACCATGTCGCAATTTAATATTTTGATTCGTAAATTCTAATTTGAAGTTGATGAAAATTATCTTTAAATAATCAGCTAATAGAGAGTCTAAATATACGAATTGAAACCTCATTTTCTCAGCTAACCTGGGTCAAATTGAATATCAGCTCCGTTAGTTTCTCATACGTTGTCGATACTGATAGTATGCAAAAAGTTATCTTCTAGGTCACTAAGACTTGGAAAAGTCTTTCAAAGTTTGGAATAAATAAATACTTTCTATAATTATTTAGATATTTGAAATAAAACTAATCGGATCGATTCTCGTAATTGTGTTTAATTTTCAGTTTCCATAGTGCTGGTTCAGGCATTCCACTCTCTAAAACTTGTAATTAATTGTACTATAGTTAATTGTACTATATTAATTGTATATTAATTAAACTATAGTGTTCCACAGGTATCTCAATCATCAAAATGGAAAACACTTTTTTTTTTCAGGTTTAGTACACATTATTTTCACATTTCAGATTTAGTACACATTATTATATTCTTATACGTAATACTGAAAAAGTATTTTTCACGAAACTTTTCGGTTACAGGATTTCGATGCCAATATATGTTTTAAGACCTACTGAACACGTTTTGGATATTTTTAAGTGATGTCCGTCCGTCTGTCTGCATGTATGTATGTTTGTGGTCGATTTCTTGTGTACACGATAACTGTACAAATATTAATGGATTTTCACGAAATTTTATATCCGGCTCTGTCATCACAAAATCCAGAACTGAATAGAATCTTTTTGAAAATTCGAGTGAAAATATCGAAATGTATTTGACATTTTATATTTTTTTAACATGACAGCATAGGACACAATTTGACATAATCATGCATAAAAGGTTTATTTATCACAAGGATCACAAGACTTTTCAAGTCCTTTTAAGTGAAGGATAACATGCTTTAATTGCAATCATTTAGATCCATGATATTTATTTTAAAAAAAATCTGATGTGGGCAGCACATGACTTTCCTTATATAGTGCAATGAATTTACTACTTTTACAGTTAAAGAAAAATGTTATTCTTATAGTAGATACTTATATTTTTTCCAAGGTATTGAATTTTCGTCAATGAGTCGTCATTTTCATTAATTTAGCGTCATTTCTATCCATTTGACGAGATTTTTGCTAACTTGGCAACATTTAAAAGTGTCGCAAAGTTGGCGACATTCTACTAAATTCGTCGCCAAAATCTCGCCAAGTGTTATGGATGGAGAAATAAGATATTCTTACAGCGGATAAATGACTATTGGCGTTCAAATACAAAAGTATTCTTCAAAGTATCCCTTCTCGTGAATGGAACAAGTCAGATCCACGACAATGATGTCACCCAATTTATCGCATGATATTACATATGAAAGTGAACATGTTTGTTATCAGTTAATATTTTTTTTTAATTTATGGGATTTTTTGATAAATTTATTTGAAAAATGTGCAATATCTCGAGAACGGTTCATGCTAGCATTTTAAAGTCATGCTAGCGTTGTCAATCGTTTCCTAAGGAAAAAATACATAGGAAATGTCTACTTGCGTAACTTTATTAAAGGTTTTAATTTTTTGATGATTTTTTCAAAATTGCACTCTAAAATTTAGGGGAGTTTTGAACATTCAATTGTATTTTAAAACAATTGGCTTCCAGTATTCACGGATTGCGATTTGTGTACCACATTTTATTCGAATTGCTCCATTCGTTCGTGAGATATCGTCTCCGCAGTCTCACTGACACACATACACACACATACTCTCTCTCTCTCTCTCACTCACACACCCACACACACATACACACACACACACACACTCACCCAAACACGCAGATATAACATCAAAAATGTTCAATTCGTGATCAGGGATACTTGAAACGTTCTCTTCCGTCGAAATCTCAAATTCGAATTTTCGACCTCGTTACAATACTTTCCTTATACATTATGCATATAAGGAAAGTAATTATTGTATAATTAAAAAAAAAAGCTACTAAAAATGGATTCTGGAATGAGAAGTCCAGAAGATCCACACTTTAGTTATTTTTTCTACGTTGGCCAAAGCTTATCGATGTTTATGAATGTTTTGGGTTTAGCTGTATTAATAACATATATTTTGATACCATGGATACATACAGATGTGCCTTACAGATATAATATACTCTATAACAATATAATGAAATTCACAGTATCAAGTCAAAACTGGTTCCATTATTGGACTAATACTGAATATATTGGCATTACATTGGAAATATTTCCAATGTAATCTCAATATTGGACAAATAGGGGGGTTACATTAGCCTCCAATATTGGCTAATATTTTTATTACAATATTACGACAAAATTGGCGTTACATTGGATATATTGGCTTAATATTGTCCCAATATTTTAAGGCAATATTGTGCTAATTCTGTCAAAATGTCCACTTTTTCAAAGTGGTCCAATATTGGAGCCAATAATAAGCCAATATTCGAAGTGCTATCTTAATATCCATATGATTTCACAATTGTGTGTAATCAACATTTTTACTACAACCTATTACTTTAAAATATTTGGCGACACTTTGAAGGTAATTCCACTTCATTCACTTTTATCACAGGATATTATGCTAGGAAGTTCAAAATAGTACCACACCATTGCACGGTATTATTCAATATGGAGAGTTTCCATATTCTCGAAATGGGGTCATTTCCCTAAATAATCCTTATTTATTATAAAGCGCTGTCCGTGTAGGTATATGTTCATTTGAGAACAAGACGGTTAAGAAAATTTCCTGTGTTGGCATTTATGTTCTATTAAAGTTGACAATAACTATATATTTTGGAAAGAATATTGATATTGGAATACTAAGATAGTCCATGTAAAAAAATATATATATGCAGTTTTGGTGAATGAAAGTCTAACAAATTTGTACAACATAAATGGTTTCTGACAAATTTAATTATATATGTTTAAATTAAAGAAGAATGCATTTATAATTGAAATTCAAAAAATAAAAATCTGATGCGGGCAGGACATGACTTCCTTGCAGACTTATGTCCATGTTCTCTTTATTTTAATTAAATTTAATTCACTTTTAATTCAATTTTCTTCCTCGTTTGGTAACTGGACTTATTCTCAAAGGTGGCGTAGAAAAAATTTGAAAAAACTAAAATATCTCGAGAGCGGCAAGTCCTAGTGTAATGGGGTTTGTCTTGCTCTTTTCTTCATTACAGAAAAATTACATATAAAAAAGTATTTAATGGATATATTTAAGCATACGTAGTTTTTACTTTAGATTTTGACGGGTTTTTGTGGGCGATTTCGCAAAAAAAGGCAGGTTATTTTTTTCCGAAGCTTACCAAAATATACACAGCACCTACGCAGAGTAACCTACGAGCGACTTATCTACCAAATTTTGTGAAATTCGGTCCATTAGTTTCTCAGCTAGAGTGGATACAGTCTTCTGCGAGCCATTTCGCAAAAAAGGCGGTTTTTTTTATCCCAACTCATACTCAAAATTAATCAGCACCAAATTCGCCCACAAGTGGCTTACCTAACAAATTCTATGAAATTCGGTCAATTAGATTTTTAGTTAGAGTGGATACAAAATCTGCACAGACAGACAGACAGACAGACAGACACACACACACACAGACGTCACGCTGAAAATGTTTTTTTCGTATTCTAGAGGTCTTGAAACGTGTAGATCCGTCGAAAACTCCAGTTACGATTTTCGACATAATTCCAATACTTTCCCTATACATTATCATGTATTGCAGGGAAAGTAAAAATCTGATGTGGGCAGCACATGACTTTCCCTGCAGACTCAAATTCATATTTTTTTTCTTTAATACTTCATTAAATTGAGTTTAATTGCACTAAATAACACTTAATTTGCATTTTTAATTCAATTTATGTTTTTATTTGGCAACTAGACATTTTTCTAAAAGTGGCATAACTAAATGCGTAAAATCTCAAATATCTCGAGAATGGTTAGACCTAGACTAATAGAGCTGTTCTTATTATTTTCCTCATCAAAAATTATGTATAAAACAAGCATTTAATTGATATATTTGAACCTGCGTAGCTTTTTTTAGATTTTGCGATTTTTGAGGGCCTTTTCGTAAAAAAAGGCAGGTTGTTCTTTTCCGAATCATACCAAAATCTAAACAGCACCTGAGTATCCCCCAAGTAACTTATCTACCAAATTTTGTGAAATTTGGTCAATTAGTATTTTAGCTAGAGTGGATACATGAAATTTTTACGGGCCATTTCACAAAAAACGGAGGGTTCTGTTTTTACGAATTGTTCCAAAAACTAATCAGCACCAGGGTCAAACCTAAGTGACTTATCTACCAAATTTTATGAAATTCGGTCCATTAGTTTTTGAGTTAGAGTGGTTACATACATTGCACAGACAGACAGACAGACAGACCGACACACACACAGACGTCACGTTAAAAATGGTTTTTTCGCATTCTAGAGGTCTTGAAACGTGTAGATCCGTCGAAAACTCGAGTTGCGATTTTCGGCATGATTCCAATACTTTCCCTATACATTACCATGTATTGCAGGGAAAGTAAAAATCTGATGTGGGCAGCACATGACTTTCACTGCAGACTCATATCCACGTTCTCTTTATTTTAATTAAATTTAATTCACTTTTAATTCTATTTTCGTTCTCATTTGGTAACTGCACTTATTTTCAAATGTGGCGTAGAAAAATAGGAAAAAACTAAAATATCTCGAGAACGGCTAGTCCTAGTGCAATGAGGTTGGTCTTATTCTTTTCTTCGTTAAAATTTACGTATAAAACAAGTTTTAGTGGATATATTTGAGCGTACGTAGTTTCTTATTTTAAATTATGATGATTTTTGAGGGCCATTTTGCAAAAAAAGGCAGGTTATTTTTTTCCGAATTGTACCAAAATCTAATCAGCACCAGAGTGATCCACAAGCGACTTATCTACTAAATTTTGTGAAATTCGGTCCATCAGATTTTTAGCTAGAGTGGATACAAGCTTTTGCGGGCCATTTCGCAAAAAAAGGCGGGTTCTTTTATCCCGAATCATACCCAAAACTAATCAGTACCAGATTCGCCCACAAGTGACTTACCTACCAAATTTTATGAAAATCGGTCAATTAGTTTTTTAGTTAGAGTGGATACAATATCTGCACAGACAGACAGACAGACACACACACAGACGTCACGCTAAAAATAGTTTTTTCGTATTCTAGAGGTCTCGAAACGTGTAGATCCGTCGAAAACTCGAGTTGTGATTTTCGGCATGATTCCAATACTTTCCCTATACATTACCATGTATTGCAGGGAATGTAAAAATGTTATATTTGTTAAAATTTTGTATGAATATAAAAAGTATAAAATATTATAAATTGAAAACCTATTATAAATATAATACTTATTGATTACCACGTATGGCTGTGTGATGTATTGTATGAAATACATTTTTATTAATTTAGGAGTTGCGAAATACCTTGTTTTATTTAATTTTAAAATATATTCTATGAATCTCATTTTAAAATCCACTATTAAAATTCAATACAAGTTATTGATAATTATTATAATCATGAACAATTTCAAATCAGTACCTTAAAAGCCCAAAATGTATTTTTGATTAATTGGGACACTATTTGGCTACTTTTAAATTAATATATGTGTTATCTAAAATGTATTTATAACATTTATCATACTATATTTATAATATTTACCCCCATCCTAAATTTGTTCAAAGAAGGTGTAGTACCTTATACCATTATATAAGGCTTTTCATTATGAGAAGCAGCCAATGCCAGTAATAGGACCTTGCATTGTCCTTGCTGATAGATCTGATATATTAATCCATAGCGGCAATTTGTCTTCTCATTTTGAAAATCAAGTTTCGGTCACCTTAAGCTAAGTTATTTAGCATTGAGATATACGTGTGGTATATGCTTACCGACTGTTTCAACCTATTTCAGCCAACCACACAGGTCTATGATTTTCTTACTTGTTTATAAGATTTAGTTTGCTCTGCAAATTTAACTCGTTTACTTTAGACTTTAGGATCCGCTTCACATTTCACAGGCTTTATTATTAGGCAACTTTTTTATTGAACAAGAGGTAATTCATTTTACTTTCAATAATTATTAATATATTTCAATAATTATTAATATAGTAAATATTATAAATATATTATGATAAATGTTACAAATACATTTTAGATAATACAAATATTAATATGAAAGTAGCCATATATTGTTCCAATTAGTCAAAAATGCATTTTGGACTTTTAAGGTACTGATTTGAAATTGTTCATGATTATAATAATTATCAATAACTTGTATTGAATTTTAATAGTGGATTTTAAAATGAGATTCATAGAATATATTTTAAAATTAAATAAAACAAGGAATTTCGCAACTCCTAAATTAATAAAAATGTATGTCATACAATACATCACACAGCCATAAGTGGTAATCAATAAGTATTATATTTATAATAGGTTTTCAATTTATAATATTTTATACTTTTCATATTCATAAAAATTTTTAACAAATATAACATTTTTACTTTCCCTGCAATACATGGTAATGTATAGGGAAAGTATTGGAATCATGCCGAAAATCATAACTCGAGTTTTCGACGGATCTACACGTTTCGAGACCTCTAGAATACCTATTTTTAGCGTGACGTCTGTGTGTGTGTCTGTCTCTCTGTGTGTCTGTCTGTCTGTGCAGATTTTGTTTCTACTCCAACTAAAAACGAATGGGCCGAATTTCACAAAATTTGGTAGGTAAGTAAGTCACTTGTGAGCGAGTCTAGTGCTGATTAGTGTTGGGTACGATTTGGGATAAAAGAACCAGCCTTTTTTGGCGAAAAGGCCCGCAAAAGCTTGTATCCACTCTAACTGAAAAACAAATGGACTGAATTTCACAAAATTCGGTAGATGAGTCACTTGTGAGTGACCCTGGTACTGATTAGATTTTAGTACGATTCGGAAAAAAAAAACTGACTTTTTTTGCAAAATGGCCCCTCTAAAATCGTCAAAATCTAAACTAAAGAACTAGGTATACTCACATTTATCTATTAAATGCTCGTTTAATACGTAATGTTTAACGACAAAAAGAATAAGACTTAACCCATTACACTAGAACTATCCGTTCTCGAGATATTTTAGTTTTTCGTACCTTTTCTACGCCACCTTTGAAAATAAGCCCGGGTACCGAATGAGAACAAAAATTAAAATTAAAAGTGAAATAAATTTAATTAAAACAAGAAAGATCAATCATGCTTAAAGCATTGATTATGAAACACTTTCCAACTTCAATGCAATTTTATTTAAAAAAGTCGAAAATGCAATACATTCCTCGGTAATATTTTAAAACTCATCACAATACTACATTGATTTATTATATTTGAAAACTTAAACCTTCATTGAAAAAAATGAACTTTATTCAAATGACGGCATTGAAATATAAATTGCCTGGTTTAAATATCTCTAAAATGCAATACATTCCACGGTAATATTTTTAAAACTATCATAATACTACGATAATTTATTATGTTTGAAAACTTCATCGAAAACAACTGAAATAAATTCAAATGACGTCATAGAAAAAATCACACGCCTGAATCTCTCTATAAAAGCAGCATTTCATTCATCACAATACTATAATAATTTATTTTATTTAAAAATTAAGACCATGGAGCTACAACTCATAAACTCTATGTTTAAAACTTCATCGAAAAAAATCGTCCTTCTGTTTATAAAATCAATTAATATTTCATTCATATCAGCCATGCAGACTCCATGGACTGAATTATTTTGTGTTAAAGAAATACAGTAATTCTAATACAACTCATTCTACATATTTTGCTGTTTACATTTTACATAAGTGAAAAATAGGTGTAGTTGTAGAAATAACCAAATTTGAATGAGAATTCAAACTCAAATTTATTGTCATTGTGTTGTTTTAGTATGTAGATGCACAGAATTTAAGCAAAAATAAAGTAGTTTTAGGACGGATACAACACTCAATATGAATTAAAAAGAATAAAAAAAATCACGATTTTGAAACAAGATGGATGCCATATATCATTTTGAAGTTGGTCATGTGATCGTTTCAAATCATGGTTAAGTGATCGTTTCATATAAGATGTGTAATTATTATTTTAATTTTTATTTAAAAAAATTCCTGAATATATTTCGCTGATTTTTTTTTATATATTTTATGGAACAATTTGACTATTTCCTAAAATTTTCGAAGCAATTTGTGAATTTTAAATCCGCTTAAAAAATGCTTGAAAAATTAGGTCCCATAGGGCTCAATGTATTTCATTTTTTCCTCCCGGGTTCAATCCAAAACTAATTGGGTGATATTATTCATTTATATTCCCATAGGTCCTACAGACCGTCTGAACAACATACTAAAATTTCATTTTGATTAAGTCATTTTTACGGCAGTTATCGTGCTAACGGACAGACAGACAGACAGACAAACAGAATGAACAAAGTCATAAACACTTTTCAACTTTGTTGAAAAGTGTTAATAAAGATAACGTTAATATAAGTCTGCAGGGAAAGTCATGTGCTGCTCGCATCAGATTTTTTCGTCTGCAGCTAGCTGGCGAATAGTTAGTTATATATTGTTACAGCTAAAATAAATTGCAACTTTGCATATTCGTTAAGGGATAGTGCATATGAGCGACTTGAGTCAATTTTTCTGTCGTGTCCTATCAATCCATTGGTTTGAATGATGTCGTTCACACGGGAGGCTAGATCTAGCATCAAATTGGCGTCAACTCGGTGTCAAAACAAGATACGCGGAATTCGCACCAGTGCACACGAGCTACTTGTGTCAGCTTTACAGACACGTCCTGAGATGACGACTTGACGTCGCGTTCCACCAATATATTTAAGGGATTCAGTTCATCAGGGTCGCTAGGTCTGGCGTCCAGTGGGCCTCAAAATAAGAGACAATGGTTTTTCAGCGACGTGGCGTGGACTTTACCCGGACGCTATCCTCTATTTGACCACCACATCACCAAATGTTTATCTTTTACATACTAGGGGGCTCTGCACTCTGCTCGCTGCGTTTCACTATCCCCCCCCCTGTCGAGAGTCAGCGCCTCCTACTCGAAGCGTTCGCTACACACCAATCCCTTCTAAAATTTCTATTTTCAAAAATTTTCTCTGTCTATTCCCACCTATTTTCCCCAGGAGGTAAAAGCAGGTTTTTTTTTCAGACCAGGAAAAACATAATTCTTTGTCCTTGATCCAGAGCTCGCTTGGCGAGCAATTTCATTTCAAAACTAAAATGTAAATCGGTAAATGGTTTATTTCATCGTATTACCCCATTATGTCTCTTATAGAGACATAATGGGGTAATATATCGTTATACGATACTAAATTTCATATTTTTGTATGCTATAGATTTTGCGGTACAGAGAAATCGCTGGACGTGCCGATACGAAATAAAAATTTTCACTTGCATAAAAGAAGAGAAACTCGAGAAACGATAAATTCGTTAAACAGAGGTGGCTAAGGCATTAGTTACTTTTTTCTAATATAGAGACATAATATATACCTATACATGTATCTCTCTATGTTAAGAAAATGAACTGACGCTGCCGCCGCCGCAGCAGTTTGACAAATTTCTCGTTTTTAGAGTTTCTCTGCTTCATACCGCAAAAGCTATAGCATATAACAATATGAAATTTGGTACCTGTATAGTGAAATAAAAAAGGTGAAATAAACCGTTTATCGATTTGCACTTTAGTTTGGCTTAAAACTGCCGGCGAAGCGAGCTTTGGGTCAAAGATAAAAGAATTTAGCTCTTCCTTCGGTTGGGAAAAATCCCTGTTTTTGCCTCCTGCAGAAAATAGGTGAGGATAGTAAAAAGGAATTTTTGAAAGCAGAATTGTTAAAATAAATGGGTATGAAGCGAGATATGCGAGCGCATCAAGTAATAGGAGCATCCTCCCTACTGGGGCTGACGAAGCGTAGTGAGCAGGGGTCAGAGACCCCTAGTGACAAAAAAAGAGACGACATCAATTTTTGTATAAATTAAATTAAGGCAATTATTTGCATAAAAATGCCTGAATATTTAAAAATATATACTTATTTGCAGGTCCGTAAACCAATTGGGACAAGGGGCTGAATCCTCTAGCTAGAAGAACGTGGAACTTCTATAACACGATCGAAATCCGAAATATTGGAGAATGTTTATAAGGTGGTAATTTTTAATATTTATATCGAATAAACTATTATAAGTTACTTTGGAAATAATGACCGGAAATCCATAATACATGATGTGGAATGGAAAATATTACTGTAAGCACGGGTTTCTTCCATTTAATATCAAATGCATTTTTTCAAATTTTGTTTCTTATTTGTGTAAACTTCTTGGCAGTACCAGAAGATAAAATTATCCAAAGAAGTGAAATAAGCCATTAAAGTATTTATAATTGCTGATAATGCTGTGTTCCAGTCTTTGAAGTCCCTAAGTGTCATGAAGGATAAAATTTAACTATATAGTTAGATTATAGAAGAAAATAATTAGCCAACATTGCTGTGGAAAATTTAGGTTACATAGAGAATAAATGTTTCACGGAGAAAAACCAGAACGAGCATATTATTTATTATACGATCATATTTTTTTATTGAAAGATCGTATTGATTATGTTTATATAAATGAGCAATCTGTGCTAGACCAGCAGCAAAGGTTGAAGTTGATGGTTAATCGCGCATTTGATGTAGTGCTCCAAAAAATTTACATACGAATTATCAGTAATGTGGAACTCATATCAACAATTTCTTTATCTGACAATTTAAGTCAAGATATCGCACACTTAAAATACAATTGACTTTTGTGTTCTTTTGTTAATTTCCTTAGATTTGTACCATATTTCCATGAATCATAAGTGAGCCATATTGTGTGTAGGGTGATCCTAATATTGCCCGCATGTCACTTTTTTATGTTTCAACTTATCGCATATTTCGAGGGACAGTGCGATAAATCGGTTTATTTTTAGTTTCCCATTTAATCCCTCTAACCAACAACTGGAGAATTTCTTAGAAAAATATGTTTTAATCTATAAAAACAAATAAAAGCAAAGTATAACAAGAAAGATCAATCATGCATAAGCATTGATTATGAAACACTTTCCAACTGAAATGCAATTTCATTTAAAAATCTCTAAAATGTGATACATTCAGTGGTGATATATTTTACATTATCACAGTACTACAGTAATTTATTATACTTAAATATTTCAAACTTCATCGAAATATAAATCGTCTGATTCTCTATGCAAAATCAACGAGTATTTCATTCATATAACTTGTATTCCAGACTCCAGAGCCAAATAATTTGAGTGAAAAAAATTCAGCAATTCCTATATAACTCACCTTACAATCGCTTGAGATAGTTGCATGCTGCATAAGTTAAAATTAGACTTCGTTGTAGAAATAATAAATGTTTAGGGATCTTTTAAAATCATAACTATTGTAATTGCGTAGGCACGAAATTTAGATACATAGATAATACACAGATACATAGATAATATATGTGGGTGTGTGTGTATGTATTCAAAGCATTGGAATCGTGTAGAAACCGGAACTCGAATTTTCGAGGGCTCTACAAATTTTGGGACTTCTAGAACACGAAATAACTATTTTCAGGGATACGTCTGTGTGTGTAAGGGTGTATCTGTGTGTCTGCATATTGTATCCACTCTAATTGAAAAACTAATGAACCGAATTTCATAAAATTCGGTAGGTAAGTTTTTTGTGGGAAACCCTGATGTTCATTAGATTTTAGTACGATTCGCAATAAAAGAATCTGACTTCTTTGTGACATGGCAGGCAAAACTTGCTTTTATCCACTCTAGCTAAAAACTAATGGACCAAATTTAACAAAATTTTGTATATAAATCACTTGTAGGTTATTCTGATATGATTCGGGAAAAAGGACCGGGCTGTTTTTGCGAAATGACCCGCAAAAATCGTTAAATCGAAAATTAAAAGAAATTTAAGAGAAACTAAAGGAACTAAAGAAATAACTGAATTTTTTTTTATATATTTTATGGGATAATTTGAGTATTTCCTAAAACTTTCGAAGCAATTTGTGAATTTTAAATTCGCTTACAAATGTTTGAAAAATTAGGTCCCATAGGATTCAAAGTATTTCATGTTTTCCACACGGGTTCAATCCAAAACTAATTGGGTGATATTATTCATTTATATTCCCACAAACAGTCTGAAAAATGTACAAAATTTCATTTTGATAATGTCATTTTTACGACAGTTATCGTGCTAACGAACAGACAGACAGACAGGCAGAATGAACAAAGTCATAAACATTTTTCAAATATGTTGTAAAGTGTTAATCAAACGTTAATTCTTTGAATGATCATGTTGAGACCTCCTACGTTATTTGATGTTTGATTCTATAAATGACTAATTAAAATATGTTAAAAGTCAAATACAGTTTTCTATTTTAAATTATGCAATGACATTTTCTTGAATTGGAATGTAAATCCCAATCCAAACAGTATTGTTACCAGATTTTCCAAATATAGTTGATATCTATTATAGCAAAATATGTGACAGCTGCATTTCAAGGTTCCACTTCATTCACTTTTATCACAGGATATTACATTACGAAGTTAGAAATAGTTGGATATTGCTCAGATATTAAACACAATGGAGAAGGTTTCTATACGCACGAAATGAGGTCATTTCCTTGAATAATCTTTGTATATTGCAGACCGCCGTTTGGGTAGTTATATATTGCGTTTGAAAATAAAATTATATAATTTCGCTATGTTACATAATTCATTAATATTATTTAAGAATGTTACGAAAAATAATCTTAAATTATGACATCTACGAAAAGGACCTGCATTTCAGGTTTACCAAACATATTTTAATGCTCATAAAATTTGCTGAATTTTATCGCTGGATTTTTTTTTGTGTTGATTTGCTGTCTCCAAATTATACTAATTCCTATAAAATGTGTTCCAGTTTGAATTTTTCTTTTAAATAAAACTCATCAACAACTAATTAGAAATGAAATTTGATCAAAATCAGATCTGTTGCTCTAATATGATGCTCTTACAAACGTTTTGACATTTAAGCCGCTTATATGAAGGCACACATATATTAAATTAAAACAAACATATTAAAGCAAAAGAAATATATTTATTAAGGAGATGATGGACCAATACATGATTTTAAGCTATAAGGCAGTATACAACGAAAGAGTGGGGCTACACTCACCGATCACGTTCTTTAAGATGTAGAAAGTCCTAGAGAACAAACACCACAAAATTATTTTGAACACCGCAAAATTATTTCGAAGAGGAACAGATAAAGTTCGCAAAAATCTCAGCCAGGATGCCACTCTCAGAAGCAGTTAAAGCGTAAAAGTGAACAAATTCATGATTTTAAACAATCTGCAGGCAATAGATTGACTGAAAAGTAGTTGTTAATACCACCACGTGTTTCAACTCCTTCGCTGTTTTCAACCGCAGATAATTCATTCATGCCCACACTGACGTGTGGGCATGAATGAAAACATTCAACCAATCAAAATGTTATCAGCGTTAAGTCAATAGCGTAGGACTTCATGATTTATGACGTCACGGTCCAGAGAGGACTTTAAAAGGAGTCTCAAAAATACATAATGTTTTCACATTATTCCGGTTACAAAATTATTTGTTAGCTTCTAAAATAAAATTATTTCTATAGTCTATGATGATTCAAATTCTTTCATTTTCAAATAATAAAAAGAAAAATTTTATCATCCAAATTTGGTGATAAAATAATCCCATTTGGATTCATCGGTTGTATAGAATAATCCCATTTAGAAATATCTGATATAAATTACTTCACGCATAGTCAATAGGAATTCATAAGATACCTAATACAGTAGTTATTTACGAATTATTTTCCATTTCTTAAAGTTTGACTATTTTTATACTACAAAAGCTATCTTGAAGTGACAATATCTAGACGAAAAATACTAGCACAGATATTTTAAATTGTTCTGTGTAAATTACCATGTTGCTCCAACCGGATATCGAATTCTGGATATTTGAACTGGCCAGGGTTTTTTCAGTTCAAAGGAAAACTCTGAACTGGAACTCTCTACCGTTGAGCTACTGGGACAGAATTGCAGGATCTTACTTTTAACGTGGACTCTGCATTTTCACCTTTTAATGTCAAATTGGCCTGCATCTGACAATCTGACAGACCACCTCCTACTATTTTTTTGGGGTTAGCCTCGTGACGCTATTTTTATTCTCCAAGTTAGCCTCTTGCTTGATTGCCTCCCGTTTTAAAATCGGAACTCATTATCCCAAAGATCAATGGATTTGTACTAGTCGTACTAGGGTCATTTTCAGACTTCCAACATATTTGCTCTATATAAATAAATAAGTTGGTATCACGTCTGATTTCAATAAATAAGATTAAGGACACAACTTTAGACAGAAGATCTTTTATTAAAATTTCTTATAAAACGTAC
Organism: Amaurobius ferox; assembly: GCA_951213105.1. NCBI lineage: Eukaryota > Metazoa > Arthropoda > Arachnida > Araneae > Amaurobiidae > Amaurobius > Amaurobius ferox. The sequence continues at coordinate 21,238,120 of OX578146.1, read as the reverse complement.
AAAGTAAAAAATGCCAGAGCGCTTTCGAGCGTTAATACTCTCTTCATCAGTGGCTACATGGAAATCTTCCTGTAGCCACTGATGAAGTATTAATCGTACACTATGTACTAATCGTACTAGGGTCATTTTCAGACTTGAACATATTTGCACTATATAAATAAATAAGTTGGTATCGCATCTGATTTCAATAAAAGATATTAAGGTCACAACTTTAGACAGAAGGTATTTTATTAAAACTTTTATAAGACGTATACAAAGTAAAAAATGCCAGAGCGCTTTCGAGCGTTAATACGCTCTTCATCAATAGCTACATGGACATAGTTTATTGTTGCGAAGACAAATTATTTTGGCTTCTGCGATGCTATTTACTTGCAAACATCTGATGATGCCTTTATAGGTAGCCCATTATCTGGTATTATGCCTGAGGCGGTTTTGCAGGGGCTCGAGAATGAGGTTTTTCCTTTTTTAACGATCCAACCGATTTTTTGGTGCCGTTACGTGGATGAAGTTTTTATTATTTGGGATAGTGATTTAAACGATTTCTTTCTTCTTTTGTCTAAGGTTAATGATTTTTACCCTTTGATTAAATTTACTGTTGAGCATGAATTCAATTGCTCTTTGCATTTCCTAGATGATCTGGTTGCCCGTTCTGCTTTTGGTTTTCACACTTCTGTTTTCAGTAAACCATCTTTTACTAACTCCTGTATCCCCGCTAATTATTACCATCCTATTTCCTCTAAAAAGCCTCTTTTAACGCTTGTTTTAATTGCTCATTCAATGTGTGTTCTTCTATCTCTGCTTTGACTCATGAAATTAATTTTATTTTCCATCTCGGCCATGAAGTTGCTTATTCTTTTGAGTTTATACATAAAATTTTCTTCCATGTTCACCGTAAATTTAGTCGAATTGATACTAAACATGTTCCTTTAAAAGATCGTTTAGCTTATAAATCTAGTTTTTCTTACCATCCTAAGATCTTCCGTCCCTTTATTCAGTTCTGTCATGAATTTGGTTTCAAGCCTGCTCACTCTAATATTACCACTTTATTTAACCGTATTCGTTCTGATAAACTTGGGGATATTGATGACATTAAAAGCTATGCTGGGGTGTATGTGGTTCCCCTTTTTGTCTTCCGATGGTGACTATAAATTTTATATTGGCATTACCAAACATAACGTTGGCATCCGTTTAGCAGAACACGCCCGTGATGTCAAAAGTGGTAAACGTTTTATGGCTCTTGCTCAATATGTTGTTAATGATAATTTTCTGCCCGTTTTTAAAAACACTTTCCTTTTAATGCGTTGTAATAACTCGCGTAATATTCTCCTTTATGAATCCCTTTTTATTTATATCTACCGTACGTCGATTTGTAATTTTGACCCCGTTCAAATTTTAAGTTATGCTTGGCGACTCATTCTCGACTCTGTGGAATTCAAGTCTCTTCATAGTTATCTTTGACGTCATTCTCATAAAGATCGGCCTTGAAAGTCCTTTCGAATTTGCATTTTTCCTGTAATAAAATAATATTTTATTTTTCTCGTGATATACTTGCATTTTGAATCCGTTTGAAATATATTTTATATTTTTTGTGTATATTTCTTAGATAATCGTCTGTTCATTTAAAAATTTTATATTTATTTATGCAAACTTGCTGTGCTACTGGTCTATATATGAATGATTATATTCAGTTTCCTTGTTTATATTCAGCCACTGATGAAGAGCGTATTAACGCTCGAAAGCGCTCTGGCATTTTTTACTTTGTATGTCTTATAAGAAGTTTTAATAAAAGAACTTCTGTCAAAAGTTGTATCCTTAATTTTATTTATTGAAATCAGACGTGACACCAACTTATTATTTATATAGTGCAAATATGTTGGAAGTCTGAAAATGACTCTAGTACGATTAGTACATAGTGAACGATTAGTACTTCATCAGTGGCTACAGGAAGATTTCCATGTAGCCACTGATGAAGAGCGTATTAACTCTCGAAAGCGCTCTGGCACTTTTTACTTTGTACGTCTTATGAGAAGTTTTAATAAAAGACCTTCTGTCTAAAGTTGTGTCCTTAATCTTATTTATATTTTCACTCATCTACAGAGTTGATTTGTTTGGGCGCCATTGTAAAGAACCTTTCTGCCCCAAACTGAAGTCGAACCCTGGAATTTCGAGCTGGCCATCCGACGTTCTGCCGTTCAGTTACAGATACAGAATGGTAAAATATTATATTTGAAGCAGATTATGAACCTCTTCGAGACGTTCAAAGAGATTAAATGACGTCGGAGAGATAGGATGACATTCACAGTTAATAATTTCAGTCCCTCTTGAAAGCTCCAGAACAAAATGCACTAAAGAGGAATCTAAGTCAGTCATGTTTGGAACAAGAACCCATTGGATCTTCATGGCGTTGCCGTACTTACGCAGCTGGCTATCAAGAAACATATCGCAACATGCTGAAAACCTTCTATATCACTAATAAATAACAACCGTGCATACATCACCATGATAAACCGATACTTCTTTAGCAATGACCTGCCGTGTGGGTATTTAAGCAACGCAATTTGGCCAAAATTTTCATATATTTGCTTTTTGGGTCCCGTGGGTCGGGTATTCGTTTGTTTCCGAGTCATCTTGGGAAATCACGTTGTGACGAGACTAGAACTATACTCTGCCCTGTTTTTTGTATTGCGTTATAATAATTTTAGGGTGGTTGCACTCCCACCGGAATGGAATGGTCTATAATTGCTCCCATGACGGCAGCGGAGGATCAGGGTGATATTACAGGCCGTCTTAAAAGTTTCAAATTCTTTAGAACTCCAGAAGTCATATAACGGGAATGGTTACTATGAGTATGTTTCTGTATATCAATATTAAGCTTTCTTTCTGCCAAGACCGTCTGACTTACTCGAAGGACTAAGGGCAAACTGCGACTCTCTATGCCAAGAATTTGGGTTTCCTGTCACCAAATGAAATGCATACAAAGATACATAGTTGGATGCAATGTAATAATGCAGATAATGTTTAATATACAAGATATACTTGTATCTATATTCAATAAAAATCTCAGAACATGGCAGACATTTATACATTAACTAAAGTAGTTTATTACATTTAAATGTAAATGTCTTCCTTTGTGTAATTTTTATTACAATTGAATTTTATAAACATTTATGTAAATAGCATTGCGAACTAAATAATGACTAAAATAATAAACAATAGAACGCTTTGTTTCAAAGTCAAATTATTAATTTTTAACTTTTGGAAGTAATAAACATTCATTTTGTATAAACGCATTTTTTACCCCATCGAAATTCATAAACGTTTATGTAAATAGCATGGCGAACTAAATAATAACTAAAATAATAAACAATAGCACGCTTTGTTTCAAAGTCAAATTATTCACTTTTAACTTATGTAATTTATTTATTTATTTACATGTAATTTATTTACATCTCAACATGCACAACAAGCCCAATTACAGAGAAGGGTGAAAAACAACACATATACCTACAAACACAGAAAAAATACACAAATAAAAAACTTATACATTAAAATACAATTTATATTTACATCAAACAAAATCTAAAAACCTTTGGCGGATCGCTAAAAATATCGAGACTAAAAGGTAACCCATTGACCACTCTGACGAAGTGAGCTATAGGGGGCTTTTTCAAAAAGAATTACCATGAAACCCCTCAAAGAGTAGATAATAAACATTCATTTTGCATAAACGTACTTTTAATCCAATCGAAATTCTTAATTGTTTATGTGAATAGCATTGCAAACTAAATAGCAATTAAAATAATAAATAATAGAATGCTTTGTTTTAAAGTCAAATTATTCATTTTTAACTTTTGAAAGTAATAAACATTCATTTTGCATAAACGTATTTTCTAACCCAGTCGGAATTCATAAACGTTTATGTGAATAGCATTGCGAACTAAATAATTAAATTAGTTAAGAATAAAATGCTTTGTTTCAAAGTCAACTTATTCATTTTTAATTTTTGGAAGTAATAAACATTGATTTTGTATAACCGTATTTTCCAAACCAATCAGAATTTATTAACGTCTATGGGAATAGTACTGTAAAATAAACATTAATTAAAATAATAAACAATAGAATGCTCTGCTAAGTCAAATCACTCAGTGTTAACTTTTGAATGTAATTAACATTCATTTCGCATAAACTTTAAATATAAATTTGTATTTTAATTGATATTTCCTTTTATTCAAAAACAGAATGAAACCCAAAGCAATAATAGAGAACATCATATTATATACGGGTATATATATTCCACCCAAAAGCCATGGGAATTCTAAACATTACAGAGTATTCCAATATGCGTGTGACACTTTACGATCACAGTATTATTGTAAAATATTTGGCAGCAGTATTTGAAGGTAATTCCACTTCATTCACTTTTATCACAGGATATTATGTTAGGAACTTGAATATAGCACTGCACCAATGCTATGCACAATAGAGACGGTTTCCATATTGTTGAATAGGGCCGTTTCCTTGGAAATTCCTTATTCATTGTAATGCATTTTTCGGGTTGATGCATGTTTCTTTGGGGAATAACATAGTTTAGGGATGTTATAAAGCAGACATTTATATCCTTTTAAGAACTATGGTGTTCATTGATGTGGCAACCTTTGTATATTAGATTTCTGTATTCAAATACATGGCTCCCCCATAATTTCTACATAATGCCTTTAACTACAAAATAACTCTAAAAATAAAAGTATTTATTTTCACTGAAAGACACAAAAATATATATACAAGCTTGAAAATATATATACACGCTTGAAAATATATATACACGCTGAAATATATATGCACGATAGAGCGCCCCCAGCCAAACCGCGATCAAAAGTTGTATACCATTAATGGCTGAAAAGTACATATAATTACAAATAAAATAAAAAGTCATAACATATACAAATGACACATGATATATAGAATTAGAGTTAATAAAATGGAACATACAACGTATTTAGATGTTTGAATATGCAGACAATGAGTTAATCTTGATGGAATAAAGAATGAGACGTAATTTAGCACAGTGTCAAAATTAAAGCTGGAATCAGGATACATAAGAATCACGCTAGATAAGAATGGCGATGAATAAATTAATTTTCGAAAATCAAAACATTACGGGGATTATTGTTGAATTACATTTGGCTAAAAGAAAATAATGTTTATCGAAAATCGGAACAAAATTACCATTGATAACATTTTACCCTATCATATGGCTCTGATGATGAACGTGTTTTCCTCGAATGCGCTCATGAGTGTATGTATCTTACATGTTTGAGTGAAAATAAACTTTTTTACTTTTCATAAACATTTAAAACTTTATACTTAGAGTTGTTTTGTATTTAAAATTTTATACTTGCTGCCTTAACGTAATTATGCATCCCTTTAACTTTCTATTCTTTCTAATAAGAGGCGTGTTACTATTAGTTATAGATTGAGAAAGTTCGTAGCGCCTCTCGCGGGAAATTGAAGAAGTTATAATTCCTATCTCGAAAATGGGGGAAAATAGACAAAAATATTCAATTACAAATTTGTAGAAAATTACAAGAAAAAAACATAGTAAAAAATATTCTCCGCTAAGTACAAAAAATTCTAATGATTGCAGCATATGGCTTTCCATAATTAATTCAATTCTTCTTTAACAGAGAATAATGATGAATTACAGCACACCGTTTTTAATGATAAGTTGTACAATTGGCGATGAGTTGTACATTTATTAACTGCACATTCATTTACTGTTACTAACGGTGTACTTTAAAATTAGGTTTATGTAAGTAAAATTCATTATATATTCAACTCCTTGTATACTCGTTATAAGCAAATTCGTTATATTAGTAAAAATTGATTTGATAAATATATCAATGCGATAAAGAAATTGATTTTTGAACTTCAATGACATATTTTCAGCTATTAAAGCAAAATAAAGGTTTTCAATAATACGTACATTGTCTAATAAAAGTACTTTCTTTAAATATGTGAATGTGATATTTTTCATAAATAGATAGTTGTGAGACCAGAAATATGTAGATCTCACACTAAATGCTGTGTTAGTAGTGAGACATCTTTATGCCAGTAAATTTATTATATCTGAAACGTCAAACAATACCCCAGTCTCGATGACGCTTGTGTGTTTACGTGAACTCAAAGGTCAGAGAAACTCATAAATTTAGAGGCCTTAAGTCAGAGGGGTCGAACGAACTCTTAAAATAATGTAAAGAACGACATTGGATTTAAGACTAACCAATTCAGATGAAGTTTGTAGCGTTACCCTCAAGGCCACAAATGAGAGCAAAGTGGGAGTGACAGTCCGGAGGCGAAGACAGCCATAACCTGTGACATAAGAACAAGATGATAGACTTAAAAAAATGTAAGAGATTAACAGCTGGAAATCAAGATGCACAAAACTTAGAAAGATGTGTCGACTACGAGAATGACACAAGTACGAGTGTCGAGCCAGCAGTACAATGATCGTCGAATTACGTGTGGTGAATAACTACTACTTCGAGTCTGTTCCAGTAATATGATCGGTGGTGACGAAGTACAAGACAGATTTGAAGTTATGTGTTCCTCAAATATTAAAAGGTTATCAAGATACTTTAGACATTTTAATACTGGTTGGTCTCACATGCTATCTTCCTAAATAATTAATAAGCAGAGTAATTATTGTAATTGAGTATTTAAGTATGTTATGTGTTAATAAATGTTTTAAAGTTGCAATGCTACATTCAATTTAGTATTATAATAATTAATTATTTTTTTACAGAACTCGCGCAAAAGTTAAATAATTGGAGGGTTTTATATAGCGGCACAAAGCAATGCACAATAATAAATGAGTTCCACTGTACGAGCAATTTACGACCATGTATATTAAGTTTAATTTAACTATATTATTTAATTCGCGCACCATAATAGTAATAATTTGAAAACCATGAGGCTTTTTTATTTTTAACTTTGCATGAAAGTTAAATACTGTATGAAGCAATATAGAGAACTTTACGTACGTTATTATTGTCTGCCAAATGGCAAACAAGTTGTTTACGTTATTCCATTTTTAAAAAGTACAAATTACGTTATTTTACAATGCATTTAATTCAATAATAACACTGCATACGCAATGTTTTGTCTCATTTTATATATTTCAGCTGATGAATTACATCTTAAATCAGGGTAAAATTTCCATTTGTTCACAGAAGATTCTCCGTAAGCGTACAATTAGGGATAGCCGACACTTAGCGTTCCCGCCTTTATTCCCCTATCACTTGAAGAACAGAACATCATAACCATCTTTGATCGAATTACAAAGGGTGTTCACACATCTTTGTAACAATTTAAAAAAAAATATATATATATATATATATAAACAAAGATAAGAATTTTATTTTCTAATATGTTCAATCTGATATCCCTTTTGTTGAACTATCATATTACATCTTGATTTCCAAGAAAAAAGAACTTATCTTAAAATATCAAGGTTGATTTTGTTACACTCCTACACCATAATTTTCCAGAGTTCATCCAATGTTACGGGATGCCGCTTATAAAGAACTTGTTTTAAAAGTTCAAATGCGCAGTAATCCTAGGAGACTGGTCGTGGGACTTGGGTGGGATGCATTTAAATGTAGTAGCTAGCTTCAATTCCGTTTTCGTTTCTCATTTTTTCAAAAATTATAGCAGTAGATTTAGAGGTACGGCTGGAAGCCCTATTCTGATGGAACTTAACACAGTGAAGATTGTTTGGGTAAATTTATGGAATGCCTTTTTTAAAAATAGGTGTTAAAACATATTTCTGATAGTAATCCAAGTTAATTATGACATTTTTTCTACTTTCCTTATTTTAAGTTTTCCGTTATAAGAGAATCCAGCAGTAACCATAAAACCTTGAGCAAAACCGCCCTTGTTTTCTTTGAACTAACCTTTGTTAGGTATGAATTTTTTACCTTTTTCAGAGCCAAATGTAAACTTTGGCGTTTCATTCCTTTTTTATTAATTATGTCATTTAATTTACTTGTAGAAATATTAAAACCATGCTTTTCACATCTTTTTTTAATAATCGAATAAGAGTATTATAATTTAATAAGAGTATTTATCATCTTCGGAAAGCGCAAAAATATAGCCTTCGATCCATTGTTTATTTTCTAGCGAAATTTTAAAGCAATGAATATTTTTAATGATGCAGACGATAATTAAACCCAATTCCGACTTCACGCCAGTCAGGTTTTCTTTTTTTATTTAAATTAATTCATGGAGAAAGTAAAAATCGTTACAAAAATGTGTGAACACCGTCTGTATTTCTTTGTGAGCAATTTTATAAACAAAAGTAAGGGTTTATCTACATGTTCTATGTTTGCTAACACATTTTTTAAATATATACCTAAATATTTAATGAACAATATTTTATTTTGTCCTTGAAAATAATATCTGTCACATCTGCTATAACCATGCAATTTATGACATATAAAAGACCACAATGTTAAAGTTATTAAAATATACCGTATTAGATGGCTAGGACATTTATTTAGATCCGGTTAAAACTCACTTTTAGCAAACATTCAGGCATTAGAGAAAAAAAAGAACGACTTCCCCCGTCACCAGATGGCTTGTCAATGTCGATATCCTCAATCCGTTTTGAATTCTGGTGAAAAATAGTTTATTTTAGAAATTTAGTTAGTTTAAATTAAAATATTAATTTGGGTCCGATATCGTTATAGTGTGTTCAAAATCACTCGTTCGACAATAACCCACCTGTTTGCACAGTACAATATAAACCTGTGAATAAACTATATTCTTAAAAAGATAATAGCAAAACGCAATAATCTAAAATGTTGAAATCGTAATTACAATTTATAATTCTTATTTATCACTTTGACGATGATCAATATTTGATCTTTTATCAATCATTACGTTTTTCAAATAGATTTTTGGAGCTAGTTGTGATGACAGCAGTGGCGCACCCACGGGGGGGGCCGAGGGGGCCCTGGCCCCCCCCCTTGGGCTGACAAAGCAAAACGCGAAGGGCGCTGTCAGCACAAGGGAGAACTAGGTCTGCCTTCGAGAAAGTATAAAAAAAAAACATTTACAACCATTATTGTAATAAATAATTTTAATCATTGTGAAGAAAACAATTCCAGCATATCCCAACACTTACACTGAATGTAATTATACATATAAAGCTCTTTATCGTACTGTACAAATTATAAATTAATTCGCACTAAAGGCGCCAATTCTGGAAACCCGTTCTTCTTAAGACGTTTCTACCTGTGATTGAATTTAACTAATGGACTCGTCCAAAATCACGTGACCCAAATGCCTTCTCGCTATAGTCGTACTATACCAGTGCTGTGTAGAGTGACGTCACAGGCGCCTCCGTGGCCCTATATAAAGAGTGAACGGCGGGGAAGCGGCTGTTCGCTCGAAAACTCGAGGATTTCGTTTACCCAGTGAGAAAATTGTGGAAGTGAATAAATAGATCGTGCCAACGCTTCGCGAATTAAGTGTTGCTGTGAGTTGAAATAAAGTGCGACGTTACGACACAAGGTGATAACAGTGAATTGGTAGTTTCGGAACGAGGGCCTGCGTGGTGAATAGCTGAATTTAATAATGGTCCTGAACTTTCAACTGATCTTACAGTGAAATGCATCTTTAACGATCAGTGTGTGTGTTTATGTGCGTATTTCGGCTATATAGCAAATTTTGTTCTTGAATAACTGAGGAGCAAGGTAAAAAAAAAGACAATGAGTGAAAAACGAAAAGGGCTAGGCCAACAGACACTGGGAAATTATTTTTAAAAAAAAAGTAAGATTGAAAATAGTGACGTTCCCAACGACGTTTCCCTGAGCTCTTGTTACATTGATGAGGCTGCAGTCGAAGCAAGCAACAGCCGTGACCCCGGGCTGTCTTCAAACGCTTGTGAGGAGGTAAAGGTAGGACAAAACACAATACCAAACACAGTTGAAATAGAAATTCTGGCTGCAGATATTTCTAATTATGTCAAGAAATCTAACCTCACAGATGAAGATAGGATAACAGCGCTAAAAAATCTTTGGGAACCATATGCAAATTACAGTTTTCCTGCTACTGTCACTAGTGCTGTATCAAGTCAAGGAAAACCTCACCACACTCGGAAGTTCTGCTCATCTTGGCTGAGTAAGCATAACTGGCTAGCTTACTCAAAGGCAGAGGACAGTGCCTATTGCAAATTTTGTGTTCTCTTTGCACCCCATGAAGTCGGTTTAAGATCCACACAAGCTACAGGTCAACTTGTTTCAAAAGGATTTAATAATTGGAAGAAGGCCTTGGAGAAGTTCAGTCAACATGAAAAATTTTTCTATCATAAGGATTCAGTTCTCAAAGCCGATGAGTTCTTAAGGGTCACGGAAGGAAAAACGGTTCCTGTGGATCAAGTAATGGACAGAGGAAAGCAAAAACAAGTTTTGCAGAATAGGGCTATTCTTAAACCTATTATCAAAACAGTGATTTTTTGTGGAAGGCAAGGGCTGGCCATGAGAGGGCATAGAGACTGTGGGGATTTGGACGTATTGTCAGAACCATGCCAAGGCGAAGGAAATTTTAGAGCCCTTTTGCGACTCCGAGTTGATGCAGGAGAAGAAATACTGAAAACTCATCTACAAGGTTGTGCAAAAAATGCAACTTACATAAGTTGGAATATACAAAATGAGATTATTTCAGCATGCAATGATTCCATTGTGAAGCACATAGCAACTGAGGTGAATGAGGCCAAATGTTTTGCGGTTTTATGTGACGAAACCACAGATATTGCAACGGTAGAGCAAATGACACTTTGCGTTCGTTATTTGAAACGGTTTGAAACAAATGATAAGTATAAAATTGAATTTAAGATAGTGGAGAACTTCCTTAAGTTTGTGCCCCTGACTGAAACTACAGGTCGAGCAATTGCAGATGCTATTCTTAAAGGCCTTGCAGACTGCAACATTGATACGTCTTTCCTCCGTGGACAAGGGTTCGATGGAGCTTCTGCAATGAGTGGAGAGTACAATGGCGCCCAAGCAATTATATATGAGCAACACCCCAAAGCCCCCTACGTTCATTGTGCATCACACTGTTTGAACTTAGCCATAACTTATTCATCTAGAGTTCCGGATATCCGAAACAGCTTTGGAATAATAGGGAAAATCTCTAGTTTTTTCAACACACCAAAACGAAACCTTGTTCTCACCAGCAAAATTAATGCAGCTAATCAGGAAGAGACAGAAATCAGTGCCAAAAAACTGAAGAAATTATGCCCTACTCGTTGGGTGGAGAGACATGATGCCGTCACAGTTATGGTTTCATTGTTTGATCAAGTAATCGACGCTCTGGAGGAGATTACTACCTGGAATGACAAGGAGACATCAACAGAGGCTCATACCTTGTTATGTTCAATGTTAACATCACAGTTTGTCATAGCACTTGTTTCAGCTGACAGATTACTCAGCTACAGTGTTCGTCTGAGTGAAAAGCTGCAGGAAGTTAACCTTGATCTGGCAACTGCTGTGAGTGACGTAGAAGACGTTTTGAAAGCTATATCTATAATTCGAGAGAACGCAGAGAACGAGTTTCACCATCTGTTTGAACAAGCTGTTAAGAAGCTGGAACAGCATGGAGAAAACATTACTCTACCACGCCGTGCCACCAGACAAATTTATAGATCAAATTTCAACGTACAGACTCCTGAAGAATACTACAGACTTTCTATTTTCATTCCATGGATTGATAATTTCATCACTCACCTCCATGAAAAATTTCTCAAACATAAGGAATTTCTACAAAGTTTTGCATCTGTCATTCCGAATGGAAGGCAGCCGACACTGGAAGAAAACGAGAGATTTGTTGCCTTATCAAGGAAATTTGCAGATGATTTAGGACCCAGATCAGATAATACTCTAAAAGCTGAACTACATCTGTGGTACATGAAGGTCTTTGCATTGAACAAGAAAACTAAAAGCCCAATCGAACTGCTTAACTTTTGTGACCAAAGGACTTTTCCAACTGTGTTTGAACTTTTAAAAGTGTATGCCACCCTCCCAGTATCAACAAGCAGTGCTGAGAGGTCATTCTCCACAATGAAGAGGTTGAAAACTTACTTGAGAAACAGTATGAGTGAAACCAGACTGAATGGACTGGCGTCAATGAACATTCACCGTGAAGTGGAAATTGATCCAGACCAGATAATTAATGCTCTGGCTACAAAGAAAAACAGGAGGCTGGACTTCGTTTTATGAATATGTATAGATCATAATTGAATAATATAACAATATGTAATCATGAGAGAGTGGTTGAAAACAAGTATACAGTATAAGCAGACCAGAACAAATAATTTTATCTTCATCTATTTCTTAATTTGTGTTGTTTTGTATAAATATCTACTACTACTTCTTCTAATCATTCAATTCTCTTGCACTGCACTAAAGAATTGTTAGTAATTTGATAAAAATAAATGTACAAAAAAAGACAACCGCCTTGTTAATTGATATGGCCTCTGATCATTTTTTCTCGGAAAATTTATCGAGGAGTCATCCTCCCTCATAAAAATTTTGTGCACCAATGGCCCCCCCCTTAGGAATATTCTGGGTGCGCCACTGGATGACAGACTTAGTTTTCGATCACCTTCAAAATTCAAGTCAATTTGAGTAAAATTCATAATTAAAATGTACAGTCTCCATGGATGCACGTTTTGTCTTTGCTTTCCATGCCATTTAAAGACGCCTTTGGACACAGTCGTTATCGGCAAATTCGTTCCGAGTTCCGAACTCCTCTAAAATTTCCACCCGGACACACCCCTCCACCGTTTTCATTTCAAGAATTATCCAGCTCAAGTATGTCGAAATCTGTCTATTGTTGGGAAAGCGCAATTTTCCCCCCTTTGGCGTCTCCTCTTCCGTTAGCTTCGAAGACCGATCGAAGAAAACACACTCCATAACCTGCGTATGACGTCAGCGTAACGCGAAGATTATGTAAACTAGGGTTGTCATGATATTTCTGTTTGAAGAAGGGTTTCCTGATTTGGCAATTTATCGCCAATTTGACGACATTTGGTGACTTCCTGAATGTTCCAAGAACTATAAGAAAATGACTATTACTCTAGGATATATGGAGAAATTTCAGAAGTTTCTATAGAGATACCATAAAAAGGACTTTCACTCCGTTGGAGGGGAGTTGACGAAAGACCGTGATACGAGTTGCACTGGACTGTAATTTTTGTGCCTGTGGTTTTGTGAAATTTCTTTCGTCAGCATTTGGTGAGTAATATCAATTATTTTGTGAAATTAGTGGAGCATTTAACCGCTATTTGATTGTTTACTGTTCCTGTTACTTTCCTTCCTTATATACATAATGTATAAGGAAAGTATTGTGACATAGTCGAAAATTCGAATTCGAGTTTTTGACGGGAGAGCACGTTTCATGAATCCCTGATCACGAATCGAACATTTTTGATATGATGTCTGTGTGTGTGAAAGTGTGTGTGTGTGTCAGTGAGACTGTGGAGACGATATCTTACGAACGAATTGAGCGATTCGAATGAAATTTGGTACAAAAATCATAATCCGTGAATACTGGAAGTTTATTGCTTTTAGAAACAATCGAATGTTCAGAACCCCCCAAATTTTCGAGTGAAATTTTGATAAAATCATCAAAAAAATAAACCTTTAATAAAATTACGCAAATAGACATGTCTTATGTAATTTCTCCTAAGAAAACGATTGACACAAACTGTAGGACGATAGCATTAACCGTTCTCGGGATATTGCACATTTTTCAAATAAATTTATCAAAATGTCAAGTAAAATAAAAAAAAAAATTAACTCTTAAGAAACATGCTCACTTTTCATATGTAATATAATGCGATAAATTTGGTGATATCATTCTAGTGGATGTAACTCGCTCCATTCACGAGAAAAGATACTTTGAGTAATACTTTTGTATTTGAACGCCAATAGTCATCTATCTGTTGCAAGAATAACTTATTTCTCCGTCCATAACGCGTGGCGAGATTTTGGCGACGAATTTGGCGGAATGTCGCCATCTTGGCGACTTTTTGAAATGTTGCCAAATTAACGAAAATATCGCCAAATGGATAAAAATGACGCTAAATCAATGAAAATGATGACTAATTGAAGAAAATTCAATATCTTGGAAAGATTATAAATATCTACTATAACAAAATCATTTTTTTAACTGTAAAAGTAGTAAATTCATTGCATTATATAAGGAAACTCAAGTGCTGCCCACATCAGATTTTTTACTTTGTGCTTGTGAATAAACGTAACTTTCCCAGAAACTTGGATTCTTTCTTGTATATTGATAGCACACCTGCAATTCTAGAGGATGCGTTTGGAACATTATGCTGTATCTAACTAAACTCACTTGTATTTATTTTTTTACTCGTTCTTGCGTCTCTCCAACGCTCTCTTCTGGCTACGCCTTTAATTCTCCTCTTTTATTGCACAGACCTCAACTTGAAGTCTGTTTTTTGGTGCAACAGCATCCTAATATGAAATATTCTGCCTCCCACAGTCTGTCAGCACATCAACCAATTGGAGAAGTGTAGCGTTTGACAGATCCCTCTGACGAAACCTGATTGGGACGGCTTTGGCCAGCTTTAAACTTAACTGCCCCCCAAAAAGAAAATAATATTAGAAAATAATATTTTATTTTAAAATGTAATGAAATTAAAATTCATATAAAAAAATGAAAACAATATTTATTAAATATTTTATAAATCTTAAAATGTATTAAAATATTATATTCAATTAAATACATACAATTTCAGTATCGAAAAACACATAATTTCAATTTGAATAATGCTCATGATAATTCCAAACAGTATACCACTCTTGCCATCTGCTTTTGACATTCTAGCAGCCATCTATTACTCCAAAATATCTGACAGCAGTCTTTGAAGGTAATTGCACTTTATTCACGTTTGTGATAGTATACTATGTTAGGAAGTTGGAAATAGTTCAATTCCATTGCTCAGATATTATGCACAATGGAGACATTTTCCATATTCTCGAAATGAGGCCGTTTCCTGGAAGAATTCGAATTTATTGTGCAAAGTAATATATGTTATACTTTTGAGAATAAAGCGGTATATCAATATTTTAATGTAGACGTGAATATTACTTTAAGGTTGTTGTAGATATAGACATTGATGGCTTGAATTATTTTTAAAAAGTTGTTATGGGGTTCCTTATTTACTTGTATACTAATTTTATTTGCATAAGTTATTTGTTCAATGTATTAGTTTTTGTATATCCTTTTCTATAACTAATTTAAATGCATTAGTTATTTTATTTCCTTTTCTATAACTAATTTAAATGTATTAGTTATTTTATTTCCTTTTCTATAACTAATTTAAATGTATTAGTTATTTTATTTCCTTTTCTATAACTAATTTAAATGTATTAGTTATTTTATTTCCTTTTCTATAACTAATTTAAATGTATTAGTTATTTTATTTCCTTTTCTATAACTAATTTAAATGTATTAGTTATTTTATTTCCTTTTCTATAACTAATTTAAATGTATTAGTTATTTTATTTCCTTTTCTATAACTAATTTAAATGTATTATGTTTAAAATTGTAGTAATTTCATTAAATTCCAAAGTTGTGGTTCAAATTGACGGACGGTAGTTTGTTTAAAAGTTTTCTATTTTCTGTTATTTAATTCATCTATAATGCTGTGCTTTTCATTGTCCCTTTTATAATTTTTATGCTAATATTTGATTTATACATTTTGGTTAAAATTTACTTTAGCTTTCGCAAATGTTTAATAACTTCTAAACACCTAGAACGTTATAAATGAGGTTATTTAAATCTATATATATGCAAAATAAATCGTTAAAATACGATCTTATATAATAAAAAAAATGTCCGTATGTGTATGTGTGTGTGTGAAGTCAATGGTGGGGAATATAAGTATCATACGGTCGTGAAATTGGCGGGAAATAAAAGTGCCATACGGTCGTGAAACTGGCGGGAAATATAAGTATCATACTGTCGTGAAATTTGGTACACAGGTACTTCAAGATCCGAAGAGGTGTATCTTAGCGGTATTCTTTTACTTTCCTTATATACATACTATAATGTATAAGGAAAGTATTGTGAAGGGGTCGAAAATTCGAATTCGAGATTTCGACGAGAGAACACGTTTCAAGCATCCCTGATCACGAATCGAACATTTTTAAGGTGATGTCCCTCTCTGTGCGTGTGTCAGTGAGGCTGTGGAGACGATATCTGACCGACGAATGGAACTATTCGAATGACATTTGGTACACAAATTACAATCCGTGTATATTGGAAGCCTATTGTTTTTAAAGGCAATCAAATGTTCAGAACCCCCCTAAATTTTCCAGTGAAATATTGAAAAAAATCATCAAAAAATCAAAACCTTTAATAAAGTTACGCAAATAGACACTTCTTTTGTAATTTTTCCGTAGAAAACGATTGAGAAAAACTTTAAAACGCTAGTATGAACCGTTCTCGATATATTGCACATTTTTCAAATAAATTTATCAAAAAATCCCATAAATTAAAGAAATATTAACTGTTGAGAAACATGTTCGCTTTTCATATGCAATATCATGCGATAAATTTGGAGACATCATTCTCGTGGATCTAGCTTGTTCCATTCATGAGAAAATATACTTTGAGTAGTACTTTTGTATTTGAACGCCAATGGTCATTTATCTGCTATAAGAATAACTTATTCTCCGTCCATAATGCTTGGCGAGATTTTGACGACGAATTTGGCGGAATGTCGCCAACTTTGTATCTTTTTAATTGCTGCCCAATTAAGGAAATTCTCGCCTAATGGATAAAAATAACGCTAAATCAATGAAAATGACGATTAATTGACGAAAAATAAATATCTTGGAAAGAATATAGGTATCTACTATAAGAATAACCCATTTTTTTACTGTAAAAGTAGTAAATTCATTGCATTATATAAGGAAAGTCATGTGCCACCCACATCAGATTTTTCTTAATTTCGAATTAGGCTTTCAGTTATTTTATGTTTCAGCCAGATTTCCAACTATTTTAGTTCACATAAATCGATTGTTTAGTGATATAAAACATAATATTATCAAAAAATTTAATCTTGACACCATCAAAAAGATTAAGAATGTCCTTTTCAACAATGTTAAAACCAAATTTGTGAATATATATCCTTCATAGTTATTCATATATTTTTAAACCTAGAAATTTGCATTTTTATGTGACCCGATATATATATATATATATATATATATATATATATATATATATATATATATATCGTCATACTCAAAACACAAAGATAAGCACAAATATAACTTAACTAGAACTTCCCCATATTTCTCCGCATTCTAACAAAGAAACGTTCGATTTCATACGTAATTTTAATTTTTGTACTATTTTAAGTGATCGCATTCAGTCATCATAATGGACCAACCGAGACTCCAGACTCCCCCCCAATTTAGATCAGATCCATATAAAAGATGAGTAAGCGGGTTGTACATAATGGGTGGGTTCTTGGCATTCCAAAAGACTTCCGGAGAGAGGTTTTAATTATTTAACTTTTTCTGCTTTTTGGAAGTAGGAAAATTCCTGATGTGTGATCATAGATCTCTGGAGGATGGGAGTCATTTAGTTCCATTCGCATTATCATAACCAGTCAAAATAAATTACTAAAAATATAAAAATTACGTTGTTTGCGGAAGATATGGACAATTGTGTTTTTCATTTTCTGATTTGTATATTTTATTTTTATCGTTAGAACTATTTAGTTCAAAACAAATGATTTGAAAATTGAGTATAATTTTCCTTGTGTCTGCATTATTTAAGAACCCAGGCATCATCGCGTGATTCATTCCAGTTTCAAAATGAAAATTAAACAATATTTGTAGTTTCTCACCTAAAGTGTCACATGTTTTGAATAAAAACTTTAGGGATATTTAAACTGAACATGCACTTCTTTGTTGTTCTGTATCATTGTTAGTTGATCTGTATTTTTAAAATACAGAACAATTTATTTTAATAATGATAATTAATAGTTTTAATAGATATGCTAGTTTTAGTATTGCAAAATTTAAATTAGAGTATAAGGATAAAGGTTTCCAAACTTGGATTGACATATCCTTTGGGACCAATGTCGCCTTTGATGATACGTCCGGTCGCTAAATAAAAGCGAAAATTGAGATAAAACTGCAAATTCACTGTATTTTCAAATATTCTGCTATTTTGTGCAATTAAACCTGATTTAATATATTATAAAAGAAAGAAATAGAAAATAAATTTGAGAAAATTCCCACATCATATTTTTAAAGTAAACTGACTGAAATAGCTGCAAAAAATTTTCAACTGTACCAGGGAATTTTTTTTTCCTACAAACAATATTCTTATGTACAGTATTCAGTTTTCCCAATGAAATACATATGTACTTTAGGTTCTTTATCGACACGATTAAGATTTTTCTCTTAACATTCGATTTAGTTTAAAAGTTATAAATCTTTTAACCCTTTCGGGACGGCGGCATTCCGGAGCTGTCGCGGCCCAAAGGACGACGCGCTTTGCTTCCGAACTGGTCGAAAAGGACGGCGGATTTTTTGCGCTAAGCCTAACTCTCGAAAAAAATTCACTAAAAATCACCTATTCAACACAGAAATCTACTTTTTACAGGAATAAAAGAAATATTTATGTTCTATTTGATGTATAATTTTCATACAAAACTGAATACAAAATACTCGTTAGTTGCTCCCATTCTTTTATCCGAAATAAACGAATAATTTCACTGCTTCTAAAACCCAAACAAAAAGAAATACTCTCTTTTATTCCTATGATTCACCAACGAAATCATAACGCTGAAATAAAAATAAAAACCGAAACTCAATTATAAAATTGTTCATGCTACGAGAATTGCTCTGTTTGTTTATGTTACAAAATGATTTTCACCGCTCCAAATGGAGAAATAATTCATTCGATCCTCTTCTGCCAAGGTCATGCCTCTGCAAAATGCATTGAAGTTAGTTCCATGGACAAGTAACCCCATCTAG
This sequence comes from Amaurobius ferox, assembly GCA_951213105.1. Taxonomy (NCBI): domain Eukaryota; kingdom Metazoa; phylum Arthropoda; class Arachnida; order Araneae; family Amaurobiidae; genus Amaurobius; species Amaurobius ferox. The sequence goes on along the minus strand of OX578146.1, from coordinate 21,219,029 downwards.
TTCACAAATTAAAACGTTCTGCGTAGTGACACTTATACGTGCCACTATCCGCTTGCGGTAAAATTTCCTCTGGCCCGAATGAGTGCCGTTCGTCCTTGAATGCATGTTCGCATCTGGCACCTGGGCGTGCTGTTCGTCGCGAAAGGGTTAAGACGAAAATCCGCCGAAATTTTGCATTTGAAATCAGCTTCATTTCGGATAAACGATTACCAAATATAAAGTATACCAAAACATGTGTTTTGGTTAAAAAATCAAGTATTTCACGAAAGATGAAACAGCTGTTTTCAAACAAAGTGGATATAATTGTAATTTTTTTTAACTATTGGAATTTAAAGTATGTCTCTCTTTCTGTTTTCCTGCATCACATTATTATTATAAGTATAGTGTTTAATAATGCAAAATTTTGATGAAAACTGGCTGAAATAGCATTTATTTAATTTGCATTTTAACGTTTTTTCATTTACGATACATATATCTCAAACCCTATTAATCCGATTAACAGACAATTTTCACTGACACCCGTTCGCGTAATACCAAAGATCTCGCTGAGGCCGAAAAGCCCTATGCCCGTCTTTTGAAGCAATGTTGGTGTTCTTTTGTCTTCTGCGGTTTTCGACACAGTCAGAGGACGTAAGTTAGGATGTAACAAAGGAACTTATTTATATCTTATTTTGGCCGCGATGTACAATTGGCTTGGTTTGCTCATGGAATAAACAGAGTGCGGAAATGAGTTTGAAGCGGAGTGGAAATTGAGCAGTGTTATCTGTATCTGCATCTTATATATACAAAGAAGAAAAATATGTATGTATGTATGTATGATCCAACATCAAGGGAGAACAACTGAACCGGATTTCATGAAATTTTGTGGGTCGGTTTGAAATAGCCCCACATAAAATTTAGTCCCTTTTTCGAGTTTCTAACACCAGGGGTTTTCGCAATATTAATGAAAAACGAAACTCTCGTTTGTATCATCATCACGAGAGAACAGCTGCACAGAATTTGATGAAATTTTGTGTGTAGCTTTGAAATAGTCTCCCATAAATTTAGTCTGAGTTTTGAGTTTCTAAGGTCAATGGTTGTCGAGATAAGAATGGAAAACGAGACTCTTTCCTAGAAGTTCTACTCTCTGACTCCATGATTCTCAACGAAAAAGGTTGGAAATCGTTGGTTTAAAACGTGAAAGTCAATTAAATTTCTGAGTGTGGTGGGAGTTTATTGAACGTATTAGTAACTTTTGAAAATCGGAGGTTTGAAGTATGAATTTAAATGGAAACGCTATCAGCATGGTTTATTTTTCACAGGCTTACTCAACACTGAAAAGTATTAAGATGATACGGCACTCTATATGATTTCTGAGTGACTGGGATATTTGTTTACAGGTTTATTCGATGCCGAATTGTTTCACACCCGGTTATTTCCTTTACTGACTTCGCAAAAACATTTCTGTGCTTCATTAAGAGATCAGTCAGCATTTTCTTTTTTTTCCACCCATGTGGTTCAAATCGAATTCACCGCCCCAAGATTCAAACACATCATTTTCTTCGATTGGCACTTCTTGAACATTGTTTACTTGCTCCAAATTTGATTCATGAATGAGCTGGACAGTACCCATTTTTGTACCCTTATTAATGTTTATAGATAAATCTGATGGGTTTGCAATTTTAGCAAAAATAAAGTTTTCTCTTTGAGATTTATACACTGCCCCAGCCAAGAACAATTGGTTTTCAGCTAACATCATGGGTTCTTTTTGTTCCAACAAAATAGTTTCTCCAGTTTGGTATATACCATCTAATTTTAATTTAATGAAGCTTTCTTGTAATGGCTTAATTGTATACTTTTGAGCGGTTCGTGCATAACAGCATTTTTGAGTTTCTTTTTGTTTACTAAAATTGTCATTTTTTTGTGCACAATAGTTCTCTTGATCAGTGCCATTGTCATAAAATTCTAGAATATTTTCGTTAATCTGTGCACAGTTGTTTACATCTTGCATTTCTTCTTCTTGAACTCTAGAATTTTTAAAATATACATTTGTTTCATTTTCATGATCATGTGATATCGTGTCCCTGTAATCATGATCTGAGTTTGCATTTTTAGCATAGTTTCCTGGCCCGAATATAGAATCTGTTTAAAACTGTTGATTTTCAAGAAAAAATCATCAGATATGTTTCAAAAATCCACATCCCTGAAATATTCTCCACAAAGTTCGTTTGACTCTGGAGATTGGTTTTTAGCATTATTTTCTCTATTGTAAGAAACATATCTTTTCTCGGTAAGAGTAGCAACAGAATGTGAAGGTTCCCGATCCAAGAATGAAATACTGCAGTATTTGAAATTTATTCTGCTTAATGCATAATTAATGGTAACGTTTCTGTTTTTCATAAATGAATTACCCAGTATTATTTCATAATTCCTCGGATTATCAGCATCTAGTACCCAGAATTCAGCTGTACTGATATCATTCCCTATGGTAATTTCTACTTCTATTTTTGAGTTAACACCGTTATAGCGTGACCATTAACTCCATTGAGTATTGTGTTCATACGACGCTTTTATAAAATTTTGGATTTATATTTATCAAACTTTTCTCTTAGATAATAGTAACATACCTTCCTGTATCCATAAGAGCAGACAAATAAACATTTCCGATATATGCTTTAAGAATTGGAAACAGGGTTAAGCTATCAAATCCATCCTCTAACATTGAATTAAATGCATATGTAGATTTATTGTTATAAAAGTTCTTTTTTCTGAATTCTCTTCTTTGGGTACTAAATTGATAATTGCTTTTGTACGAATCACAAGGATGTCTGTAGTTTGCAAAACTTTTTCTTGGATTAAAATTTTGACCATAATTTCCATTATAATTTCTGTACGGCCTTCTGTAAGATTGAAAACCTCTGGTTCTGTAGTTATAATGATTTCTGCCTCTGAAATTGTTCGTCCATTTTTCTCTTACTGGAGCAGCCTGATTTCTTCCATACGTCTGGAATTTAGTTCTATTTCCTCTGTTTTGATAAGGTGTAGCATACCTCAAGAACTTTCTTGGAGTTTCCATCTGAACTTCCTCTTCATACTCGTCTTGATTTTCATACCGACTGTTTAAGGGAGAATTGAAACTTTCTTCGAGTCTTCTTGAGTTATTTGCCAGTTGTTCCCTGACCTCTTTGATTTTCCTTTTTCTCCTCTCGCTATCCTCACCTAATCTTTTTTTTAACTGCTCGAACTCTTCCTTCTTTCTATTCAGTTCCTCTTTCATCATTTTCAATTCGTCCTCCTGACTCTTCATGTTCACAACCATTGTGACATTTTCCTCTAGAAGTTCTGCATTGTCGACTTGAAAATACTCCTCTAGGATTACAAGATTTTTGGCAGTTTGGAAAGTCGAAGGGTTTCTGGTCATAACAGCTTTTCTAATGTCTAATTTTAAGCCGCCAATAAATGCATTCTTGAGAATAGCAGTCCGCAAAGAATCTTCTCTACTCTCACATTGCACGGGAAATGCATCAAAAGAGGCAGCTTCAATTCGAACTCCAAATTCCCTAACACTCTCTCCCAAATTTCGCTTAATGTTCACCAGATTTGCAACTTTGCTTGCAACGTCCTCCTTTCTCTGGAAATTATCTTTAAGTGCGTTAACAATTTCACTAAAGTTATTTGTATTGTTTAGCCTTGGGAGTCCTTTGATTAATTTTTCTGCTTGGCCTTTCAGTTTGAGTTTGATTACGAAAATTCTATCAGCTTTCAACCAAACTGCATGCTCTGCTACCAATAGAAATTTATCCATATATGTTTGTAAACACTCACTCTGTGCTCCCGAATATTCCTGAGTGTTAGCTATGAACTGTGATGACAAAACGTTTTTTTTTTACTGCTAGCTATAACTGAACTCAATCTGGCACTCTAGCCTGCAGTTTGGGTAGGCGACGGCGAAGCCACTCTATCACTAGTAGAGGTTTGAACAGAGTCTGCACTCCTGCCCACACGATTTGTTTGTGTAAATCTAGGCATTCTCACTGTTTTCAATATTTTTATAAACGAGAGTCAGTTTGGAGAAGAAAATGATACAGATAAGTGCTATCTCCCTCTCTGATAATGCAGTGAATATTTTGTGTGTGTGTGTGTGATAAACACTGAATAATTTTGATAAATTGAGTAAGTGGATTTTATAAGCAATGAGTGGTTTTATATCTCATAGCCAACAAAGATTTATGATTAAATAATTGTTTACATTTTTATGATGCAACTGTGATATGTATTAATTAATAAGGCTCAGAGAAGAATTTGAGCATTCAGTATTGAGATACACTTTCCACTACCACTGTATTATTTTTATATAGGCCCGCACTTAAGAATGAATTAAAGATTTATAAGTGGGCCAGTACACATAAAACAAAAACAAACACTTTTTAAGCTCAAATATAATCAGTATGTGTGTTTTTTTTATGAAAAAGATAATTTTATATCATTATATATCAAAATCAATGTCATATATATATTCAATTACTGTGCAAATTTTTGGTCACGGCATTTCTAATTAAAATGGATGTCACATTATTAATTCAACAATTTGTTTAATTTTCTTGACCAATATTTTTCAATAAAGTAAATTTACTTACTTCAATTTTTTTAATGAAACCAATATAATATAACAGTTATCAATGCACATTTATTTTCATGCTTCCCAACATGATGAAAATGAACTATTCTGTTTTATTTATCTGAGATAATTAACACATTATATGTGCCTGCGGTCACTCAAAACAGCAACACGGCGCCACATGTTACACAGGAAAGGGGGCGGCACCACATGTCATACAATATTTATGTGACGAAATAAAGTTATATTTATGCGCACCAGAATGTGTATCCAAGGACAGGAGGGCGGAAAGGAATTATGAAATTTAGCCCCCTTCCAGGGATCACACAAACAGAAAGAAATTTGATATTATAATTACAATGACTTACTTCAGCGATTTTCCGCAATAACACCTAGATCCGGCTGCCCAGGCTTACAAAATGCAAACTGGACACACAGCAAAATAACAACAAAGATCAGGTTGGGAAAACATGAATCGTATTATCATAATAAACTCTTTTATTTATATATATCATGGAAATAAAGAAGTAGCAAAGAAAATTATTTAGGCCATTTTCTGTATTAAATATCGAAAAATAACATTTGGTTTTTGCATTTAAATTGAAGATGTATTGATCCGATCTCTCGATGTAATAATATATTTTCACACAATACAACACAACATTTTCATAGAAATTAATTTGATAACCATTTATCTTGACGAATTTATATGATAACGGAGATTTCACTTTTAGTAATCATTCACTTTACCAGAACCAGATATCGGTTCCTGCCACCTTTCAAGACCATAAATGCTCTCATTTAGAGCAACGCGGCTAACTTTGAATACCTGAATTCAACATCACTGTAAAGGATGATCACAAACGCACACTGATTGGATTCTAGCCGAGAATCTCACTCAACGATCTTGGTGGAAATAATCCAAACACTTTGACTGTATTCACACATCTTTACTGTAGAACATCCAAAAAAAAATCCCAAGACTTAGCAAGCTTGGTTGGGGTAACCTATGAACTATTCGAAACGACTAGTCATACAGGATGTCATCGCGCTCGACTTCTTTGTCGACTATTCAGAATTTTCCGAAATTAGATCTGAAATTATTAAATGAGGAATTAGTAGTTTTGAAATAAAAGAAATTGTCTTGGCCCACACAGATTATAAGATTCCTTCTGAATCAAAGTTATAATCCGAAACACAAAAATGACCTTTGGGTCATAAATTCTTTTATGTCCGACATTTCGGAGCGATAATCACGAGCTCCTTCTCCTACGAAAACTCAGAGCCAAGAGAGCCCCTCTACTGTGAAAAATGGTAATATAGGTCACCTCGACCTTCAACTCCTTGCACGAATTTTGAATGCAGCATCAAACGGTCGGTGCGGAAGCTCGCGCCACCGCCTGCAAAAACGAAACCGCAGCTCTCGGGCATGAAATAAATTAATAAGAAATTAGCTTCGGAACATCTGCCCGAGCGAAATTCCTACACTTTCACCATGGAAATGCAAACGCATTCAGAATTAAAACCTTGGAATAAAAATGGCTTCCGAAAGAGAACGATTTCGGAAAGAACTGAAAAATGTAGTGTTTCACACTCAAACCGTCATATATCACTATGACAGTAATGTATAGGGAAAGTACTGGAATCATGCCGAAAATCGCAACTCGAGTTTTCGACGGATCTACACGTTTTGACACCTCTAGAATACGATAAAACCATTTTTAGCCTGACGTCTGTGTGTGTACCTGTATGTCTGTCTGTGCAGATATTGTATCCACTCCAACTAAAAAACTAATTGACCGAATTTCATAAAATTTGGCAGGTTAGACACTTGTGGGCGAATCTGGTGCTGATTAGTTTTGGGTACAATTTGGGATAAAAGAACCCGCCTTCTTTTGCGACATGGCCCGGAAAAGCTTGTATCCACTCAAGCTGAAAAACTAATGGACCGAATTTCTTAAAATTCGGTTGATATGTCACTTGTGAGTCACCCTGGTGCTGATTAGATTTTGGTCCGATTCGAAAAAGAATAATCTGCCTTTGTTCGCAAAATGTCCCTTAAGAAACGCCAAAATCTAAAATAAAAAACTACGTATGCTCAAATATGTCCATTAAATTCTTGTTTAATACGTAATGTTTAACGAAAAAAAGAATAAGACCAACAGTAGTTATAAAAGGGGCTTTCACCGGCGGATCGGGGAGGTGGCACAGTGTGGCTCAGGAGGAGAGGCCCTCTTTGGGAGGAGGGTCCCTCTTTGGGAGGATCCTCTTTCGGGAGGATGCCTCTTTGGAGTGGATCCTCTCAGAGGGTCTTTAGACCCCCAGGAGGGAGGATGCCTCTCAGTGCCCCCCTCCCCTCTTTTGGAAGTTTGGTGAGGTGGCGCACCGGATGCCTCTCTTGGGAGGATGCCTCTTTCCTAGTATTGCGAAAGAAGTATGATGACTCATACGGAGTGAGTTTCACTTCACTCGGAGTCTTGAGAGGGAATGACCCTTGACCTGAGGAAGTGGTTTCAAGGGATGTCGCAATCACACAATCTGGAAATGACGTGTCGCGATTGATAACCTTAGAAGTGACCTTTGACAAGAGCTCTGAGCACACGTCCTCCCTCTCAGCTGGTCAGTGACAGACTGAAAGATCTTATCAGCGTGACGTAGTTAAAGCGCCCTCTGCCGAATTTTGATGAAGTGCTGCCATCTATCGGCATTTTTTTTCCAAAAGAAATTAATGTCTCACTGGTCAGGAGCTGGATTCGAACCAACCGATTACAAGCCGCGCGTCTTACCGCCATGCCACAAGGCCTTGCTTCATAGATTATTTTCTTCGAAGTGTACCTTATCAGAGGAAGCAGAAGATAGATTATTTTTCGCTCGGGGAATAGCCATGCAAGGGTGCGTTTTAAAACAGAATATTACGGAGTGAATATAAAATTGCGTTATTAATTGTGTATTATAACACTATGATTTTTTAAAACAAATTGTGTTCAGTGGACACAAAAATTGTATTCAGTGATATATAGCAATACGGTTTTTTTTTTTAATAAATCTAACAGCATATATCAATATGATTTTTATAATAATAACGAAATGATTTCGAATGTTTAAAAACAAATTGATTACGGATTTCCAATGAACACACAAATTGTATTCAGTGAACACAAAAATTGTATTCAGTGATATATAGCAATGCGGATTTTTTTTTTTTTTTTTTTTTTTTTTAAATAAATCTAACAGCATATATCAATATGATTTTTTTAAAATGAATTGAATACACCCAAGTATAGTTACGCATTTTCAAATTGGTGTTAAGTGAATAGCATTCAACCCATTTAACACTTAAAAACATGAATGTAATACATAGCTGAAATTATGTTTTGTGAACAGGATTCGACCCTTTTAAGTGTTGTGTATTTAAATACAAATTTATACACATTATATTTACTAAGTTTTAAAATAGCGCATTGTATTTAGTTAAAATGAAGTGAACAAGATTCGACCATTCTAAGTGATATATAGCAATGTGATTTTTTAAAAAAATTATCTAACAACGTATATGACTATTATAATAATAACGAAATGATTTCGAATGTTTAAAAACAAATTGATTACGGATTTCCAATGAACACACAAATTGTGTTCAGTGGACACAAAAATTGTGTTCAGTGAATAGGATTCGACCCTTTTATGTGTTGTGTATCTAAAAACAAATTTATACACGTACACAAACTTTAAAAACACGAATGTAATAATTAGCTAAAATTGTATTAAGTGATATATAGCAATGTATTTAAAAATAAATCTAACAGCATATATCAATATGATTTTTATAATAATAACCAAATGATTTTTTTTCTTTTTATAAAAATAATAATGAAAATTAGAACTCACGAAACGACGTCTTCACTACCCGCTGGGCAAACTCCAAATGAGTGATACACTCTCATTACGCTATTAAAAATTAGATCTTATCTATAATGACGTCAACAGTATGAGGTGTTGCCACCTATTTTTTCTAATAATATATTTCTACTAACTGGATACTTCAAGGGTCTGATTTGCTACACGTAATCTGAAATACATCATTTTAATGATATTGTGCATTGAATATGATTTGACCATTTTTAAAGTGGTGGATGTAATTGAAATATTGAAGTTTACAATTTAACAAGCTAACGAATTTTCACCCCCAAAAATTTTAGCATTCAGTTTAAATAAAACCCAATGAATATGATATCACCATTTTCACATCGTAATTTTACTACCATTATAGAACTTAGAAGTGAGTGTACATTATTTTTACAGCACATCAACACTTTTAAAATCTATTCCAAGTTTTGCTTAAAACCACTCTTACAATATTTATTCCAATGAACGAGAATCGTCCAAGCGAGTATTTACAATAATCGTCCAAACATCCAGATAACAATTGCTTTGGTCAATATCAGTGCTTCTATTCATGATTAGCACTCTCTTTATCAAACATATGATAAGAATTGATAAAACTCACGAGTTCCATATATGAAGTGTATGTTAGAATAGATAAAGCCTTACCAATGTGAAAATGTAATCCAATCTGAAAAATAAAGTTTTTCCACCCCGTGTGGTTTTGGGGGTATGACTAAAAACCAAGTGCCATGTTTAAAACCACTCTTAACTGCTACATTCTTTAAAACCTGAAAAATAAAGTTTTTCCAAATATACCAAACGAGGCTGTAAAAATCCTTTAAAGTGTTTATGTTTGATTCACTAAAAACACAATATTTTTAAAAAATAAAAGACACATTTTAATAATCATAAAAATAGATATATACAGAGATTTTACAAGGAAAATATTTACATTATATGCAGCGCAAATACCCAATTACTTGATTTTTATCACTCTAGCTGTTATTTAAAAAAAAAAAAAAAACTTAATGTTTATTATAAAATATTTTAAAAGTAAGTTGTTTAAAAGAAATTAAATTATTTAAAAGAAATGCAAAAATTAAAATTTAAGAATTGAAATGAAAATTTAATTAAAACTGCTAGAGAATAAAAATTAAGTAAATGGGTACTTACAGTATTCCCCGTTTGTACATATTTACATCTATCCCACTAAAATGGTCTGGGTTTATGTAATAACTCCATACATTTTCATGTATGGAGTTGCAAATTTTAGGTACGTTTATATGGAAAAGTACATCCTGCTTCACACTCCTCAATTTTTCTTCGGTAGTTGTGTTCATGCAGGCGTGTCGTCTCTGTGAGCTGTGATCTCCCAGAATCCTTTCCGATCTTCATCGTGGGGTATGTACACAATGTGTACGTAATCCGAAAAAGTCACACACTTCATCTCGCTAAATTAAAAAAAAAATTATTGAATAAATAATAAAGTTCTCTGCCAATAGAGGGCGCCGCTAGTCATCTGAGTGGTTTAAACATGGTAGAGAAGGTTAAATAGCAAACTGTTATTAAGCGTCTATGGAGCAGTTGGCAGAGCGTTCACCAACTGGTCCATGGATGCTTTTAGTTCCGGGTTCGAACCCCGACACGAAAACTAAATTTTACAACACATAAAAAAAATAAATAAATAAAGCATATATTAAAAAAAAAATCGAATATACATCTGAAATTATATATCAATCTCATTCAAACTTGTTTATTTTGTATCAGACCCTTGAAGTATCCAACTATTAAATATATTATTATAAAAAATAGGTGGCAACACCTCATACTGCTGACGTCATTATAGATAAGATCTAATTTTTAATAGCGTAATGAGAGTGTATCACTCATTTGGAGTTTGGCCAGCGTGTAGTGAAGACGTCATTCCGTGAGTTCTAATTTTCATTATTATTTTTATAAAAAGAAAAAAAAAATCATTTCGTTATTATTATAAAAATCATATTGATATATGCTGTTAGATTTATTTTTAAACACATTGCTATATATCACTTAATACAATTTTAGCTAATTATTACATTCGTGTTTTTAAAGTTTGTATAAGTGTATAAATTTGTTTTTAGATACACAACACTTGAAAGGGTCGAATCCTATTCACTGAACACAATTTTTGTGTCCACTGAACACAATTTGTGTGTCCACTGAACACAATTTGTGTGTTCATTGGAAATCCGTAATCAATTTGTTTTTAAACATTCGAAATCATTTCGTTATTATTATAATAGTCATATACGTTGTTAGATAATTTTTTTAAAAAATCACATTGCTATATATCACTTAGAATGGTCGAATCTTGTTCACTTCATTTTAACTAAATACAATGCGCTATTTTAAAACTTAGTAAATATAATGTGTATAAATTTGTATTTAAATACACAACACTTAAAAGGGTCGAATCCTGTTCACAAAACATAATTTCAGCTATGTATTACATTCATGTTTTTAAGTGTTAAAAGGGTTGAATGCTATTCACTTAACACCATTTTGAAAATGCGTAACTATACTTGGGTGTATTCAATTCATTTTAAAAAAATCATATTGCTATATGCTGTTAGATTTATTTAAAAAAAAAAAAAAAAAATCCGCATTGCTATATATCACTGAATACAATTTTTGTGTTCACTGAATACAATTTGTGTGTTCATTGGAAATCCGTAATCAATTTGTTTTTAAACATTCGAAATCATTTCGTTATTATTATAAAAATCATATTGATATATGCTGTTAGATTTATTAAAAAAAAAACCGTATTGCTATATATGACTGAATACAATTTTTGTGTTCACTGAACACAATTTGTTTTAAAAAATCATAGTGTTATAATACACAATTAATAACGCAATTTTATATTCACTCCGTAATATTCTGTTTTAAAACGCACCCTTGCATCGCTATTCACCGAGCGAAAAATAATCTATCTTCTGCTTCCTCTGATAAGGTACACTTCGAAGAAAATAATCTATGAAGCAAGGCCTTGTGGCATGGCGGTAAGACGCGCGGCTTGTAATCGGTTGGTTCCAAGTTCGAATCCAGCTCCTGACCAGTGAGACATTAATTTCTTTTGGAAAAAAAATGCCGATAGATGGCAGCACTTCATCAAAATTCACCAGAGAGCGCTTTAACTACGTCACGCTGATAAGATCTTTCAGTCTGTCACTGACCAGCAGAAAGGGAGGACGTGTGCTCAGAGCTCTTGTCAAAGGTCACTTCTAAGGTTATCAATCGCGACACGTCATTTCCAGATTGTGTGATTGCGACATCCCTTGAAACCACTTCCTCAGGTCAAGGGTCATTCCCTCTCAAGACTCCGAGTGAAGTGAAACTCACTCCGTATGAGTCATCATACCTCTTTCGCAATACTAGGAAAGAGGCATCCGGTGCGCCACCTCACCAAACTTCCAAAAGAGGGGAGGGGGGCACTGAGGGGCTTCCTCCCTCCTGGGGGTCTAAAGACCCTCTGAGAGGATCCTCTCAAGAGAGGCATCCTCCCGAAAGAGGATCCTCCCAAAGAGGGACCCTCCTCCCAAAGAGGGCCTCTCCTCCGGAGCCACACTGCGCCACCTCCCCGATCCGCCGGTGAAAGCCCCTTTTATAACTACTACCAACCCCATTACACTAGGACTAGCCGTTCTCGAGATATTTTAGTTTTTTCGTATTTTCTCTACGCCACCTTTGAAAATAAGTGCAGTTACCAAACGAGAACCGAAATTGTATAAAAAGTGAATTAAATTTATTTAAAACAAAGAGAACGTGGACATAAGTCTGCAGGGAAAGTCATGTGCTGCTCACATCAGATTTTTTTTAATTCCTTTTGATTCTCGGCACACCGTAGATAACTGAAACCGTGGATACGAAGGCACTACTGTAATCGTATGCTAACTAACAGCCATGAGAATTGAAAACAATATAGAATATTTTAAGATACTTCTGGCACTTTATCATCAATGCATTATTGTAAAATATTTGGCAGCAGAACTCAATGGTAATTCCACTGCATCCCCTTTTATCATAGGATATTATGTTATGAGATTGGAAATTGTCATATTACGCTGCACTGATATTATACACAATAGAGACTGTTTCCATATTCTTGAAATGGGGTCGTTTCCATGCAGAATCCTCATTTATTGCTATGCTCTGTTCTGGTAGATATATGTTGCTTTGGGGAACAACGTAGCTTTAAGATGCTACAAAGTAGATATTTATATCCCTTTAAGAAAGTTATTTGGTATTGATGTGGAAAACAATGATTTATGGATTTATGAATTATAACATATTGTGCCGTGTAAGTTAATTATAATTCATATCAATATTTAAATAGTAAATAAATTATATTTAATGTTAGATTGCAATTAACTTTTCGACATTTAAGTGGTATGATGTTACATGAACAGTTAGTTCCGTGGTGTACTCTGTATAATAATCAGTTTTTACTGTCCCTGCAATACATGGTAATGTATAGGGAAAGTATTGGAAGCATGCCGAAAATCGCAACTCGAGTTTTCGACGGATCTACGCGTTTCGAGACCTCTAGAATTAGAAAAATCCATTTTTAGCGTGATGTTTGTGTGTGCGTTTCTGTATGTCTGCCTGTGTGTCTGTCTGTCAGTGCAGATTTTGTATCCTCTCGAACTAAAAAACTAATTGACCGAATATCATAAAATTTGGTAGCGAATGTGGGTGAATCTGGTAGCACTTGTGGGCGAATCTGGTACTGATTAGTTTTGGGTACAATTCGGGATAAAAGATCCCGCATTTTTTTGCGAAATGGCCCGCAAAAGACTGTATCCACTCTAGCTGAAAATTTAATGGAATGAATTTCACAAAATTCGGTAGATATGTCGCTTGTGGGTCGTCCTGGTGCTGATTAGATTTTGGTACGATTCGGAAAAAAATAATCTGCCTTTTTTTTCCAAAATGGCTCTCAAAAATAGTCAAAATCTAAAATAAAAATCTGCGTATGCTCAAATACATTCATTAAGTGATTGTTTTATACGTAATTTTTAAGCAGAAAAGAATAAGACCAACTAAATTATACTATGACTAGCCGTTCTCGAGATATTTTAGTTTTTTCGTATTTTCTCTACGCCACCTTTGAAAATAAGTGCAGTTACCAAACGAGAACCGAAATTGAATTAAAAGTGAATTAAATTTATTTAAAACAAAGAGAACGTGGACATAAGTCTGCAGGGAAAGTCATGTGCTGCTCACATCAGATTTTTTTAATTCCTTTTGATTCTCGTCACACCGTAGATAACTGAAACCGTGGATACGAAGGCACTACTGTAATCGTATGCTAACTAACAGCCATGAAAATTGAAAACAATATAGAATATTTTAAGATACCTCTGGCACTTTATCATCCATGCATTATTGTAAAATATTTGGCAGCAGAACTCAATGGTAATTCCACTGCATCCCCTTTTATCATAGGATATTATGTTATGAGATTGGAAATTGTCATATTAAGCTGCACTGATATTATACACAATAGAGACTGTTTCCATATTCTTGAAATGGGGTCGTTTCCATGCAGAATCCTCATTTATTGCTATGCTCTGTTCTGGTAGATATATGTTGCTTTGGGGAACAACGTAGCTTTAAGATGCTACAAAGTAGATATTTATATCCTTTTAAGAAAGTTAGTTGCTATTGATGTGGAAAACAATGATTTACGGATTTATGAATTATAACATATTGTGCCGTGTAAGTTAATTATAATTCATATCAATATTTATATAGTAAATAAATTATATTTAATGTTAGAGTGCAATTAACTTTTCGACATTTGAGTGGTATGATGTTACATGAACAGTTAGTTCCGTGGTGTACTCAGTATGATAATCAGTTTTTACTGTCCCTGCAATACATGGCAATGTATAGGGAAAGTATTGGAAGCATGCCGAAAATCGCAACTCGAGTTTTCGACGGATCCATGCGTTTCGAGACCTCTAGAATTCGAAAAATCCATTTTTAGCGTGATGTCTGTATGTGTGTGTGTTTCTGTGAGTCTGCCTGTGTGTCTGTCTGTCAGTGCAGATTTTGTATCCTCTCTAACTAAAAAACTAATGGACCGAATTTCATAAAAATTGGTAGCGAATGTGGGCGAATCTGGTAGCACTTTTGGGCGAATCTGGTACTGATTAGTTATGGGTACAATTCGGGATAAAAGAACCCGCCTTTTTTTGCGAAATGGCGCGCAAAAGACTTTATCCACTCTAGCTGAAAATTTAATGGAGTGAATTTCACAAAATTCGTTAGATATGTCGCTTGTGGGTCGTCCTGGTGCTGTTTAGATTTTGGTACTATTCGGAAAAAAATAATCTGCCTTTTTTTCCAAAATAGCTCTCAAAAATCGTTAAAATCTAAAATAAAAATCTGCGTATGCTCAAATACTTCCATTAAGTGATTGTTTTATACGTAATTTTTACGCAGAAAAGAATGAGACCAACTAAATTACACTAGGACTAGCCGTTCTCGAGATATTTTAGTTTTTTCGTATTTTCTCTACGCCACCATTGAAAATAAGTGCAGTTACCAAACGAGAACGAAAATTGAATTAAAAGTGAATTAAGTTTAATTAAAGTGAAGAGAACGTGGATATAAGTCTACAGGAAAAGTCGTGTGCTGCCCACATCAGATTTTTTCTACTAAATTCCTTATTGTCCACATTTGTATCAGAATGATCTTATTTTTATTAAATTTAGTTATCTTTTGATAATTATGTGCGTATTTTTTTTTACAAAATTAACTGAAGCGCGGCTCAACTGGACTTTCTCATACCTGAATCCATTTGTATTAACATCTATACCATATTTAATAATATCTCACACCAAAATGCATTTTTCGTATCTATTTTCTAATTTTATAAAATAATTTTTGAAAAATTGCTATCATGGGTTCAAATAATTACAATTACATCATGTTACCCTTCACTATTAAGAACTTCAAAAATAATATTTCGATTGATATTATATTAGACAATATACCATTGGAGGTAATTTGACCCCCGAGGGGATCTAATGACGTCACGAACAAAAAATTGTATCATGACTATTTTTCACAACAATGATTAAAACCACTAATGATCATTGAGCATAAATAAACCAATTTATGCACAATTTTGTCAAATTTTGTCGTATGTTGCCATGCTAAAAAAATATAAAATGTCGAGTTGGAGTTTTCGGTTGAATTTAAAAAAAATCTATCTAGTTTTAGATTTTTTTATTATAAAGCAGGATATAAAGTTGCGTGAAAATCCAATTAATATTTTTGGACGCTATTATATGCACAAGAAATCGACCACAAACAGACGATTCACTCCAAAAATATCGCTCCAAAAATAGTCAAAACGTGTTCAGATGTTAAAACATATATTGGCTATCAAAATATCGATATCGAAAATTTTCATAAAAACAATATTTTCTCTATACTACGAGGCAGGATGAAAAATTTCGGTACTGTTTTGATATCTCCAATCCTGATTGGAGGAGAGGGGAACTATTTTACCGTGGCGTAGATGCACATGTGACGCGAGAAGTGAAAAAGAAGAAGCAGGTGTTTTTCCAAATAATGCGTATCAGTGAACTGTACCCCTTCGCGTTCGTCAAAACCGGAAATGGCGTTTGAAGAACAAAGTGCGAATATCACTGCACCTGTTGCAGCAGGTACAATGTTTTTGTCGGGGATTTCACCAAGCGCTGGCAGAATTTGATATTCGGACGTTGTTCCCCAAACGCCATTTCCGTTTTCGACGAACACAAAGTGTTACAGTTCACTTACACTCATTGTCTGGAGAAAAACTGCACTGCGGACCTGATTCTTCCTTTTCACATCTCGCGTTACATGTGTCTCTACGCCACGGTAAAATAGGTCCCGTCTCCTTCAATCAGGGTGGGAGATATCAGCACAGTCTCCGATCTTTTTGATCCTACCTTGTACAGGGTTGATAAAATAAAACTGGTCCGGAAAAGTCTTCTAATGACCTCCTCGCTGTTTAGATTACGCTTTCACGAAATTCAGAAAAAACATTTCCGAGCCAGTTTTATTTTGTCAACCCTTAGGGTTGACCCTCAGAGTAGACCTCTAGGTTGCTCTTGTCAACCCTGAGGGTTGACAAAATAAAACTGTTCCAGAAAGGTTTTTTTGTAATTTCAATTTCGTGAAAACGTAAACTAAACAGCAAGGAGATCATTAGAAGTATTTTCTGGGCCAGTTTTATTTTATCAACCCTGTATATTAGTTAATATGAGATTAAAAATATTCAATTTCAATATTAGGTAATGATTAAACTGAGATTTTAGTGCACACTCATTTATTATATAACCCAGTGTTTTTCAAACTTTCAGGTCGCAGACCTCTTTTGAAATGCAATTTGATGGCGAAATACCAAAATAAAGAAACTTTCATTGTGCTCCAAATTAACTAAATCACGGAACTCCAGGAATACTGTTGTGGTACCCCAATGGTTCCGCCGAACACACTTTGAAAACGCTGTTTTACTCTACAAAAGTCCGACTTTCGGTGTCACATCAATTTTAGTACTATTTGTGGCATCAGTTACTTACATGGAACTGTTTGAATAGGAGAAATTACATTTTAAAGAATTTATTTTTTGTGTAGTATCACAAAGTTCAGCGATATGGTCAACGTCAGTCAATTTAAAGTCTTTTGACATTACAAACACATTGTGATTTCGTGTTACTACTGCTACTCCTATTTATAAGGGCATCAGTTTTTTTAGGAAGATTATATTGAAAACATTTAGATAAGAATATTACTTTTATTATATGTAAAACTTCGGTTATTTAAAACGTATTACCATAGTTTTTACATTATTCAACAAATCATAGAAAATGTAGTAAACATTCGAATTTTGGTTCGTTTATTTAGTTCACACATTATACTGATCGTCCAACTCACTCGAAGGTTTAGAGGAGTAGCAATTGAATGACCGGGAAAATATAGTTTGTTTAGTTCTTTTACTTCGATCAAGACCATCCAAATTATTGTCTTACTGACTTACCGTCCGACTCACGTATCAGTTTGCACTTCCGGGAAGCGCCACCCAATTTAGACCGGAACCTAGTTAGGGCAGTATCCACAGGGACCATGCCTTCCTTCACCTACCACCAACCGAACGCAAAGTTTTACAGACCCACATATTTAACGCGTCTGTACTCCGCGTGAACACGGGGACAGTTTGGGCAGAGTCGAGAAACGAAGTCTCTTTGTTTGAGTGCAATACCAACGCGCTAACCACTGGGCGGTCCCACCCCACAGATTATTTAGTTCATAAATATAAGGACATTTTAGTTATTTGTGTCCAATTTATTTACACAAAAGATTAGCTTTAGATTCGCAAGCAAAATTTGATAGCTGTCAACTTCACTGCTTGGCATAAATGCCTTAAGAAAAGGTTTTGAATAGATTGAAGGCATGAAATATGTGTAATTTGCATAGCACTTATTTGTATCTTCGAAATATTGCTAAATATATACAAAGGTCAACAGGTGCAGTTGATAACGTTTTTAAAAGATGAATACACGGTTTTGTAAAGACAAGAACTGCTGCCTAAAGAGAGCTGTCCCAAAGCGATCAAAAACATATAATGCGTATGGCATTTCTGCAAAAATAGCAGCAAAACAGAAAAAATGAAAGTAATTTGTACATACATGTTTTCTGCTCTACTGTTACACGTGTTTTCAAAAACATGTGCTAACATCCTTAAAAGTGAATAATAAGCTATATTTGACAGAACAAAACAAGAAAGATCGTTCATGCGTAAAGCACTAATCATGAAACACTTTCCAACTGAAATGCGATTTTATTTAAAAATCTGAAAAATGTGATACATTCAGTGCTGATAGGTTTAAAATTATCACAGCCCTAGAGTAATTTATTTTAAGAGAATGCTAGTTACACAAAATGAGCTTTATTCAAATGACGTTATTGAAATAAATATCGTTTCCTTCTCTACGTAAAATCAATGAATGTTTTATTCATATCACTTATAGTCCAGACGACCAAACTCCAGAGCTAAATAATTCGAAAAAAAACTCAGCAATTCCTATACAACTCACCTTACTCTCTTGATTTGTTTACATTCTGCATGAGTTAAAATTAAGCTTCATTGTAGAAATAATCAAAGTTTTTTGACCATTTAAAATAAAAAACTATTTTAATTACGTTGGCACAGAATTTAGGTACACAAATAATACGCAAAAAAAGCGGTTTCATGTCGGACTCGCCAGTAAATATAAATTTAAACGATATATAAACATCACGATGGTACATAGCTGAAAAAATGGATGCCATCTTTTATTTTGCAATGCCTCACGTGATCTCTTAATATATCATGAGTGTAATTATTATTGTAATTAATATTTAAAAAACTACCCAATATATTTTGCTAAAAACAATTTTATACATTTCATCTGACAATTTGAATATTTTCCATTATTTTTGTAGTAATTTGTGAATTTTAACTTTGCTTAAAAAGTGTTTGAAAAATCAAATCCTATAGGGTTCAATGCATTTCATTTTTTCAACCCGGGTTAAATTCCGATGTTGATAATCATTATCATTCCCATGTGTCCCACAGATCGTCGCAATGTACTAAAATTATATTTTGCTAAAGTCATTTTTACGGCAGATAAAGTGCGCACGGACAGACAGACTGACATAATGGCAAAGTCATAAACAATTTTCAGCTATGTCGGAACGTGTAATACAATCATACATATATAGGCAGTACATAAATGGATGCAGATTAAAGCCAATTGAAAAATCGTCATATTTTATATTTTCCAATGAAAGTTGTTTTAATCTTGTACGACCCTATGGTTTACATAGCTAGTAGCATGATATAAGATGAGAAAAGGATATTATAGGTGTTGTTGTTGAGACCCAAACCGTCCGACCTACCAGAAAGGTGTTAGGTAACTCTTTCGGACGGCCGGGAAGTGCCACACAATTTAGACCGGAATCCAGTGGGGGATGCATCCACAGGGACCATACCCTCCTTCCCCTACTACCAACCTCTCGGAAGAACTTACGGATGCACATGTTTAACGTGATCTACTCCGCATGAATACGGCGGAAGTTGTGGCAGCGTGCAAATTCAGCGCGCAAATCACCGGGCTACCGGGCCCGAAATGTGCCAACACCACAGCGGTGTTCATAGGTGGTCACCCACCCAAGTCCTAACCGCGCCCGATGCTGCTTGACTTCGGACATTATAGGTGTGATGAATGAAATATAGAAGATATAGTCCTGCCGCGATTTAAAAATAGCACAATGCCGACGTGATAACCCAGCAATTATCCCTAGTCGGTACCCATTCAAAATATCTGAAAAAAATACACATTACTCACTGTAATAAACATTTTACACTTCAAAAATTAACATTTATTACAACACACATTATGAGAAATATTTAGCTTATATAACAGCTAACTGTTACAAACGTATCCTCAGTAATCGAGTGTACACACAGGATACGAAAACGAGTCCAAGTTTCTGGATAACTTGCGTTTATTCACAAGCACAAAGTAAACAGGGACAATATACAATCAAACTGCACTTAAATAATCCACTAATTACACACAATAAGCAATAATATTCTCAAAATACTGGCGAGAGTAATTTCACAATACAGCTGCTGCGCCGGTCGTCCAAATAGTCACTCAATTCCTCAGGACGAGTCGGACCGCCTGGGGTTTCCACAATACAGCTGCTACTATTCTCAAAATATTGACAAAGATCACAGTTCAATGTCGTTCGTGTCACGTCAATTCGTCAACTCCACTTCAACTGTGTTATGAATCCTTTTAATATTCTCTATATAGAAACTTCTGGAAATCTCTATATCTCAAGGAATAATAGTTCTATAGAGAAGTTTCTGGAACATTCCGGAAGTCGCCAAATGTAGCCAAATTGGGGAAAAATTGCTAAATCTAGAAATCCTTCTTCTAACTGGGGAATCCTGGCAACCCCTAGATCATGCCATCCTCATGTCATACTGACGTCATGGACATTCACCCGGCTTTCAAAACAGACGAAAGAGGATACGCCAAAGGGAAAATTGCGAGTTGGCAACATTACTAAAATATTTAATCAAGGAGGAGAGGCAATAGTGTAAGACTGTATTATCTATAAATTATATTTAAACAGATCATGAAGTCGACCTGATTCACACAAGAATGGCACTTGCCTTGATATTTTTAGCTTATTCTTCCGTACTTCCGGATTCGATATTGCTTGTCACCACAGTGCTCATTATTTTAACACTGGAATGACGGAAGCGGTCATTTTGACACCATGACTACTTTGAGAAACGATTCCTCCAAAACGGCTAATCCCAGACCACTGAAATTTTATGACTTTTCTTATTTTCTTAAAGTTATTGAAAACACAGAAGAAAATTACGCTTGGTTTTGTAATAAGAGAACAAATCTACGATCTTCCAAGAACGACGGCAGCGGTCAAAATGACCGTTAGAGAGATTTCACACAATGATGCAATCCGACTGTAGCGTTGCGCTACTCTAAGCTGTAAGAATGATTGCATCATCTCTTTAGCATCATTCGGCGTGTTTCAAGAACGAACAACGGCTGTGCCCGTGTTGGATGTAAATTACTGCATAAAATTTTGGTGCGATGTCTCGTGGGAAGCGACTGACTACTGATGAGTGTCTAGCACTTTTGCAGCAACTTAGCGAGAATTCCGGTGATATCAGATTTTGTAGTTTCTGATGAAAATGAAATTGCAGAGCACAGCGTCAGCTCATCAGAGGAGCAAACAGACTCTGACGGTAACGCTACGTCCAATTCAACTCGCCTTCAACGCAATACCTCTACTTTAGCAAATCTTCGTGCCAAATATGGTACTGAGTGGAAAATATTGCATCAAAGTACCTTTATTTCCGGGAGATTTGGTTCTCAAAACATCGTGACAAAAAAGGCTGGCCGAACTGCCTATGGAAATAGAAATGTTGGAGGGAACGAGGCTTCATCGTAGGGTTTATTGTTTTCAGCATCCATGTTGAAGCACGTTCAAAAGTGCAGCACAGAAGTAGCTCATCACCAATTAAAATCCGATTCATGGAGCATTTCCAAAAAAGAAATTGATGCGTTTATTGCTTTGGCGTATGCAAGAGGCGCCATCTGTTGTTCTTCCTTAGACGTGAACGACATGTGGTCAAAATAGTTGGGACCTCCAATGTTCGCCGAAATGATGTCGTGCGACCGTTTCGAGGAGATTCTTCGATTTCTACGATTCAACCAGAAATCGACCTTCTCGACTCATCAACGACAAATTCGGTCTTCCTTCTGAGCTATGGTCTCCTTTTGTTCAAAACTCCCATCTCTGCTTTACGGCAGGTGAAAACATCACAATTAATGAACATCTGCTACCATGCAAATCTCGTTGTAAGTTCATCCAATATATGGCGAATAAGCCTGATAAAGTTGATTGAAATTATGGTTGGCTGCGGATCTCGAAACTAAATATTTCCCGAATGGTTTCAGGTACCTGGGAAAAGACGAAGAAAGGGACAGATGTCTGCAACTTAGCGAGTACGTGGTTTTGAAACTCATGGATACGTTTTTTTCGAATGAAAGAAACGTTACAGCGGACATTTTTTTTTACATCACAGAAATTTACGGACTCCTTGACGGTCAAAAACACATCCATCTTTGGTACAATACGGCCCAATTACCGAGAACTTCCGCCGATTTGCAAAGAAATAACTCCAGAGAGCTTTTCATCGAAGGTGATCATGAGCAGCCACAAAACTCTCACAGTCTACCGGTGCAAGCCTAAAAAGAATGATTTCATCTTGAGTGCTCTGCATAGACACTTTGAAATTGTAGATAATGCAAAAATTTTCTAGAAACTGTAAAATTTTACAATTCCTCAAAGTGTGGAATGAATGTTCTAGACCAAATGAGCCGCCTCTATACGACGCAATCGGCATTAAGAAGATGACCTATGTACATCCTCTACTATGTTCTGTATTTAGCGGCCATAAATGCCTGGATTTTATTTCGAGCATGCAATTTTTTGCAAATTGCTCGACGGTGCTATATTTTGAATCTTGTGAACGAACTGCGATCCGCGTACTGTGCGACTAAGCAGGGTCCAGCTGTCCTCCCTTGCGGAAAGTTAGCGAAAGGAAACAAACGTCGTCAGTGCTCGTTCTGCCCTAATAAAACACAAGATGTGTGTTCATCATGCGATAATCCCATCTGTGGAAAATGTCAAGAACGGTGCATCAAGAACCCTTATTGCAAAAAATATGTCGAAGAAACATTCTAAATGCTGTAACTATGATGTTTTGGTTTTAAATTAAAGGTATGCTGTATTTTTTCTGTAACGGTCAAATTGACAGCTGCCCGTCGTTCTAGGTAGTTCAAAATATCCGCCGTTCTAGTGTTAACTTAAGACTTGTATTGACGAAATATTGCTCTCTTCTCTGGGGAACTGCTCTACATCTAGTTGATCTCACTTCTTCTTTCTGCTACATGGATCTTACTTCACCTTTGGAACGAATCTGACCTGTCTAGTTGATATTCTCTTGCCAGCAGCAGCATATTTTAGCCTCGGGTAAAGACACGTCCTCGCTGCCGCTGCCCTTACTTTCATTGGCTATTTTCTTAGTGTGATGTTGCGCTTGATTGGCTCCTTTGGATCCAATGAAAATCGTTGAAAGCCCTGGTTGTGAGTAATATTTATGCCCCAAGTCACTGTTGTAATTTGGATGAAATGTATTTATGGATGTCAGAAACTTTCCATACACGTGTCGCGATGAAAGGTGTATGCCACCAAATAGAACCGATGCCACATACATACATTTTGTGTAATACGTATTTAAAAGGATAGATGAGTTAAATTGTATGTATGACGAAATTAAGATGCAAATATGCTAAACCGTGATATTTTATGGCACAACCCAATTCAATTTCGAAAACCCAGGTTCTAAGTTCGAAAGACTCTCGTCCAGGAATAAATTCAAAGATGACCTGTTACAAGATTCCAAATGCAATATAATGAATTAATCCTTACCTTCTAAGGCGACATCACCTGAAAACACATTATGATAATTTCAAGAGATGAAGAATATACTAAATAAACACACAGGTGTTTGGATAAAAATATACTTTATTTTATTTAGTAACGTAATTAATATAGGAGTCATATTAACAAATAGGTGAATCTTAATCATCACACCATTTCTAATTGGACACAGGACAAACTATATTATCTTAACTGCCACAGGTTTACTACCAAAATTATCTACCATTATATGATAAAAGTGGCACAGCAATATTCACATTATAAATGATATTTAAATGGAAAGGTATGGTCACAGTAACACAGGGAGAAACGCACTCAGAGAAATATTATTTAAAGATGGATTTATAATTCCAGATATTAATTCTATGTGAAAATTACTTAATTAGAACTGATATAACTTGAAATACTGAAGCCAGTGTTTATGTTAGAAATATGTAGAAACTTAAATATTTATGCTTCCGCAGAAATCTGTGATATAGTTAGTTGTAGCGAGAGTCACCTCAGGACAAGTCGATGTTAAGAAATCAGGAACATACTTCCGCCGCAAGTCCCTCGGGATGAGCCGTTCGAAGGAAAGTCCGGCACACCTAGAGGCATTCGGGATGCATAGGATCGGACAGGGATTCGGCTTCATTCGGTTCTTCCTTCAATCGTCAACACTCAAACCAGGCAGAAAGATCTCAGGTCAACCTCGCTGTCTCGAGTTGCAAAAGTAGTCGTAGTTAATGGAATTGATGTCGGCGACGATATTACTCGCTTGATCAGCGGTCGATGGATCTTTTCGATGTCCGTCGGCGATGGCCACTTCGGCTACACCTTCTCATGCCCACGGAAGGCTGCGATCGGAGTAGTCCCAGATCTCGCACTACGTGGAAGGCAACATAAAGAAATGGTCCGGGCCGACCTGATGCTGTCAGCAACCAGACAGGAAAGAGCGCCCCGATTCCTTCAAGACTATCTTTTTATACCCGAAAAATGTAAATCGGCCGGTCAATCCGACGCGGTCTTGTTGGAGAGCTATTTACTGCCATCGTCCAATAGAAAACCTCAGAGCAGGGTCCCGAACGATACGTAGCCTCTACGCGAAGTCTCGAATTATTTCCAGATGTTTCATCAGAACAATTTTGTGAAAAAGTGCATACCTTGCCTAAATATTAACATGCAAAGAGCAAAGCCAGACATCTGCACTGCTCGGGATTAAGACCTTGAATTTTAACGGTCGAAATAATACTTCTCTATCTGAATGCGCTTTTACAGATTGTTAATAAAATAGCGTAATATTAATTCTTTCAGCACAGATAATTTGTAGAATATAATCCGCTTAAAAGACAAGAGTGATATTTAAACAGGGTTAAAATGATGTATAAAATATAAGTATTGAAATATGATGTAGATTTTATGGTTTTTACCAGAGTGACACGAGATTACGAAATCTCGTCACGACACAAGACTGTCGGAACTGATGTCACTTGTCTGCGCCATTTATTTGATAGCAAATACCATATCTAAAAATGGTGCCTACTTGTCTCAAAATAGGAAACCACCGTTTTAATGGCGGGTTTTTGTTCTGTGGTACCATTCTGTGAGTGGTAAGACTAATTTAATAATAGGATCGATGACAATGAACTGAAAGTTTTATAGCCAGATATTAGGCTTACAATAGTTAGCGCATGTCTTAAACAAACTAATACACCGAATCACACTTCTAAAGCTGCGAAACATTGGTTTAAAGAAAAAAACTATTGACCTGACCACCAGACATGAACGTTTTCAAGAATATATCTAGAATTCTTACTAGAAACAATTATGCAAATGGGAGACAATTATCTTCACTTGCAAAACTTGATGAATGATAAACTTGCTGAATGGTATAAACTTGTCCTAATTATATGCAAAATTTGGAGAAAAGTATGCCACAAAGAAGTACATAATACCTAAGAAAGGTATGTCAAATTATTGATCATCTTTAAATAACTGAACATACAACAGAAAAAAATAAATGTGTCGTTATAATTATGCGAATGAAAAAAATGTGGATTGTGTACCTTATTTCATTTTGTGATAAATTAAATGCGTAAATATCATTTGTGTCACTTCATAACTAAATTTTGGCATATAATTTAAATATAATGTTCTGAAGTGATTGTTTTGTATATAAATTTCCGAAATCTATGCTGTATAATTATAAGCTAGTCTATATGGTAACTCTAGTTTTTGTTTCGTGAATCACGTTGCATTTTATCTAAAAAAAGTTGAATAGCGTATTAGTGCATATATGCCAATATTATGTGATTCACTGGGATTTGAACTCTAATTGGCTTATTTTGTATTCCATGCGATTGTTGAAGATTATTAAGATAAAACTCATGCAAAAGAAGCAAAATTGTGTTTATATTTCTTTTTATTCCTCTCAATTTGTATTCGACAGAATTAGTACAATGGATTAATATAATTTTAGGAGGATATAGAATCTTTACAGCTTTAAAATCAGTACTGATATGTATATTTTTACATATTAAAAACAATCTGTAGTGAAATATTATTTATCATTTGGATGGTTTAGGTCAAATTTGTGAATATTGAATAATAGTTATAAATTCAGTACTATTATGTCATTTTTTATTTTCATGTACTAAAAATATTTTGTGGTGAAATATCATTTGTAATTGGGGTGGTTTGGCTCAAATTAGTGATGCTAAATAACAGCTATAAAATGAGTACTATTATGTGATTTTTTATTCTTATGTATTAAAATAATTTTGTGGTGGAATATCATTTGGCACTGAGGTGGTTTGGGCTAGAGTAGTGAATATAGAATAATCGCGTTCGCCTATATTGCCGTTGTGGAAAGAATACTCTAAGATATTCCGTAAAAGATTTTTTTTCTATCAAAAATCCACCTTTTCCACAATCCGGCTTCATTTCAGAAAAACTACATGTCCTGAAAGAAAAACAATAACATGCTGGATATTTAAATGATAACAGGTTATAATTTTTAATTATTTATTATTTTTTTATATTTATTTTTTTTTCTTATTTTTTATTTTAAACTTATATTTGACAATTACAAAACTATTCCTCAGGCAACAGTAGGGAACTTCTGTAGCGAAAATCATGTGCTGTCCACATCAGACTTTTTTAAGCATGGAAGATACTATCGTCCCTTAATATCTAAAAATACGTAATCACTATATGAACAATGCTCATGTGAATTCCGAATAATATACAGCACTGCTTTTGGCATTTTAGAAACCATTTATTACTCTAAAATATTTGACAGCAGTCTTTGACGATAATTGTACTTTATGAATGTTTGTGACAGTATGCTATGTTAGTAAGTTCGAACTAGTTCAATTCTGGAGCTCATATTTGTGCACAGTGGAGACATTTTCTATACTCTCAACATGAGGCCATTTTCTGAATCAATCCGTATGTATTATATAAAATATTGTACGTTACTTCTTAGAATATGGTGGTAGGTGTATATCAATAATAATCATTTAAACGTGTAATATATATGAATATTGATAGGTTATTTAATTTAATTTTAATATGGTGTTTACCTTCCATTTATATACACTCAAATTATGGATGTATTCTGTTCCTAATGATTATTCATTTTATTCCATCACATTTCAAAATTGTATTTCAAGGTGGAGGAAAATAAATATGTTTAATTTTTCGTATTTTACTAAAATTTAAGTTAAATATATTTTTGTTCATATACATCATCAGCAGAAATTCTCACTCACTAACTCATACATGTTTTTACATTTTATTGAAGAAAATGTAACTGGTGTTGTTTGGGGATTAAAGCAGGTTCTTTCATTGATTGTTTCAAAAGGCGCAATCGCCCACAGCATGAACACAGACGCGGCTGCCACCCGACTGCCAAGCGGACATGTATCTAAACACAAGTATCTCAAATAAGTATCTAAACACAAGAGGATTTATTATTTATTTTAAATTCATTACATTTTTTACAAATATTATAGAAAATGTAATTAGAACTTTTTTGTAGATAATGTACTAAGTTAATTATTTTAAGAAAATGGAATTCATAATTTAAATACAGTGAAATGTGTTGTGAATGAATTTAGGAGCCAATGGATTGCAAACATTCTTAAACATAATTATGATCATAGACTCAGCTTAGTTCTAGTACGTGCCGTGTCAGAGAGTTGGTTGTATATTAGACCATGTTTAATGTTAAATACAATTCTGTATCTAAAAAATATTTTGGGATATTTATTAAAAGATATATTTATTATGCCGAAAAATAAAATGTTATTTTGTGTTATCAAAATAATATTTTATTTTTCGATATATAATTTTTTCGTTTTGAAGAGATACGAACATATTTCATAGCTGTTTTTCAATCAGAATATCTACATATGAGAGTCACACTGAAATTTTTGAGACAGGGGCAGACGATATTCGATAGAAAAAAATATTTGTCGGAAATTTATATGTGAACTTTTTTTGTCCACAGACGATAATTTGGGGCAATAATTTCAATTTAGTACTAATGGCGTCCACACATTAAATCCATAAATCGATCAACTTATATAACATAAAGACAAATCAATATATCACAAAAGTCATTTTATTAAAAACATCCTTCAAACGTACATACAATCTTTAAAAAAGCCGGAGCGCTTTCGGGTATCATCATACCCTTGCTCAGTGGCGTTAAAATAAGAAAAATTGCCAACATGCTTAAATACAATTCACTACCTGCAAGCTGAATTTGCATATCCTAAAATTGACATTATCACAAAACATATTTTTTTATGCATCCATACACCAGATTTAAAAATTTCAAAAATTACAAAATCAAGTAAACATATTGTCATACCCAGTTTAAATATCAATATGCAAAATTAAATTTTATAAATTAAAGGTAACTTTGTAAAGGTTTGATTCGCATGGAATCGAAAACAAATCGCTAAACATATGTTGAAACATGGAATAGAGTCAAAATGACAATTAGATGTGCGATATAGATAAATGAAAAGGGATTCGTAGAGTAAATTAGACCGGGGATTATTACGGCTGATCAAAAGAAAATATTTTTCAAAACTGGGTTGAAAATTATCATTAATCACTAATAGGGCAAGAGAAGTCGATTATCTACAATTTTTAACGTATCTAGCATGTTCTACCAATCGAATACCAACAGTACGTTTAGTGTTACCTATACAAAACTTATAAACGTTATCTCGGGAAAGAAGGGGTACAACACATACCCGTGCATGGCTTTTAAAATTATTTTTATCACTGAATTTATCAGTACGAATACGATTAAATAAAGTGGTAACAGTCAAGTGCGCAGGTCTAAAATTAAACTCGGTGCAAAATTTGATAAGAGGACGAAATATATTTGGATGGCACGGAAAACTGGCTTTAAAAGGCAAACGATCATTAATGGGAATGAGTTCAGAATTGGGTTGAATAAAATCACGGCGAATATTCAAAAACATTTTATTAACAAACCCAAAAGAATAACCGACCTCCTGACCAAGTTTAAAGATGAAATCAATTTCACTGTTTAAAGACGAGATAGTAGAACAAACATCAAATGCGCGCGATTAAAATTTGCATTAAAATATGCATTATCAAAAAAAGCCCACTTCAATGCAAATTTTAATCGCGCATTTAATGTTTGGAGAAGCAAGGTTCTTTGAAAAGTCACCCGAACAAATCATGCAAATATGCTGAAAGTCTGTAAGTAATCCTAGCGCAGATTCTGTGGATACCGGGATATTGACAACACATCATGATATAAATGCGATGGTGAACAAAAATGAGAAACAAAGTTACACAGCTAGGCTTTAGTTTCCAGAGTTCACTTCGATAAGGGCTTACAATTTCGCCCCAGTAACTCAACGGTAGAGTGGTGACTGACCAGTTCGGAGAACCAGTGCTCGATTCCCGGTTGGATCGGCAAGGCTCTTTACAATGGTGCCCGAACACATCAACCCTGTAGGTTAGAGCAAAGATATCGGATGTCTGAAGACCCCAAACCGTGCGACTCACATAGTGGGTTTAGAGTAGCCAGCTGCACGGCCGGGAAAGGATACCTCCTGCACTCAGGAGCCACCCATGGTCTACCATCACGCCAAACGAACATTTATTTAGATCTAAAAAGATAAAAATTGATGAAAAATATTGTGATTAATCACACAGTTTTACATTATATTTGAACTTGACAATTACGTCCATTTTTCAAAAATGGGAAAAGGATTATTGCGAATATAGACAAAAAATCATTGAAAAATAGGATTTAGAGTGAGATATACTAACATAATATTAAAATTTACATTAATAGTAACATTAGTAGCAAACATTAACAGTGAAATTTAGAAAATATATAAAATGAAAATATATGAAAAGGAAAAAAATATTAGGCATATGAAAAACAAAAACAGAAATTTAGAATAAAATTTAGAAATGAAAAATAAGAAAAAAATATAAATAAAAAGGATCAAAAGAAAAAGAAAGAAACGAGAAAATAAGAACAGTTAACATAGTTTTTTTTTCTTTAAGAAAATATGGAGGGGACACAATAAGTTCATATAAGTTAATAAGAATGAAATAAATGGATTCATTGATCGAAATTAATTGAGAGCAGAATCTACTTATAAGCTTAAGTCACTTTATTAGAAATTTCCATGACAACAAGGATACAGTTTTTAATTTTATCTACTGAAGAGGGATTTAAACGATGTCTGAAAGTGACCCTAGTACGACTAGCACGGATTTAGTGGGCACTGGTAGATTGAGTGCCGATTTTAAATTGAGAGGACAACGACCACCCAAGAAGGTATACTAGTGGATAAAAATAGCATCAGAAGGCTCACCTGAGGAAAAAATACCAGGAGGTGGTCAGTTAGATTGTCTGTCATACGCCAATCGGACATTAGAGGGTGGATAATACATCAGTGTCCACTACGACGATAATAACTTTGCAATTATGTCCCAATAGCTCAAGGGTAGAGCGTCAGCTGGCCACTACGGATTTCCGAGATTCGATTCCCGGCTCGGACAGCAAGGTTCTTACAACGGGAGGAGCAGGAATAACGAGTGGTGTTCAGAAATTTTTTGGGAGGTGAACTGAGCATAAAATTGACAACTCCGCAGTATTTTAAACTTTTCAAAGATGTGAACAAAATGTACCAAGGGCATTTTTAATTTCACTGAAATACTGTTTAAAGTTACAATTTAAAGTAAATTTTACTAACGTTGCGGAAAATATCAGCACAGATTACAGCACATTCAATACTAAACGCAAAATATATTCCCAAAGTATATACAAGTTCATAAATCAGATAAAAGTGGCTATTTCAATTTCGTATCCCGCTTTAAAGCATCTTTCCAAGTTTTCATTTGGAGGTATTGATAACCCATATCGATTTCATGACACGTGCGTGTTTTTTCTGCTGAACAACTTTAGAAACCTCGAAAAAGAAATTGTTATGAATATGTCTATTTAAAAAATATATCGGCGTTCTTGTAAAATATATGAGGCGGATGATGGAAGGTTGTATTATTTACAAACCAATATTTTCTCTGTTATTTTGAAAATAATATTTTCAAAGGTTTGGGGAAAAGCAGACATTTTACGATATTTACCTCCTCTTTATTATAGTATTGGGAGGGATTTGTTTTCTCAAACAATGTGTTTCAATGTTCACTTTTGAGATTTTGAGGAGCATGAATACTTTATAAACTTCTAAATATACGCTTCGACAATGCTCTCGGAAGAAAGGTCACATGTTTGTGTTTAAGTGCTCATGAGAGTGTACATTTAGATGTGTTGAACTTATTGATTGATAATAAAAATCCATACAACGTACTAATAAAGCTGAAAGAAAGTGTTTTTTTTTCAAGATATCCTTCCAAAACTCAAAAAAATTATTTTCACTACTCTTTATAAATAATAACCCCAAACATTTGCACTTTCTCATATGTAGTATTGAGGAAGTATTGTTTTCAAGAAAATTTTAGATTTCGAGATTTTGATGGTTTTAAGAACTTCTGAAAACGTTAGGACTATTTTTTGAGTGATGTATGTTTATCTGTCTGTCTCTCTGTCTGTGGTGGATTCCTTATGTAACTAATTGCGGTCACAAATACACAAATATTAATGGATTTTTATATCCGGCTTTGGTATCAAAAAATCTATAACTAGATAAGATTTTTTTTTCGAGCGAAAACATCGAAATTTATTCGAAATTTTATATTTTGTAACATGGCAGCATAGAACGAAATTTGACATAATCATGCATAAAAGGTTTTATACATTACTCAATTATCACGATACTTAATAGTTTCAAACATTGTTGTGAGAGAATATTTTCATTGTCGTGATGTCAATTTTTACTTTCCTTATATACATAATGTATAAAGAAAGTATTGTGACGGGGTCGAAAATTTGAATTCGAGTTTCCGACGGGAGAACACGTTTCAAGCATCCCTGATGACGAATCAAACATTTTTGAAGTGATGTCTGTGTGTGTGTGTGAAAGTATGTGTATGTGTGTGTGTGTGTGTCTGTGAGTCTGTGGAGACGATAGCTGACGAACGAATGGACCAATTCGAACGAAATTTGGTACAAAAATCACAATCCGTAAACACTGGAAGCCTATTGTTTTTACACACAATCAAATGTTCAGAACCCCCTTAAATTTTCGAGTGAAATTTTGAAAAAAACCGTCAAAAAATCAAAACCGCTAATAAATTTACGCAAATAGACATTTATTATGTAATTTTTCATTAGAAAACGATTGACATAAATTTTAGAACGCTAACATGAACCGTTCTCGAGATATTGCACATTTTTCAAAAAAACTATTAAAAAGTCATATAAAATAAAAAAAAATTCCTATTGAGAAACATGTTCACTTTTCATATGCAATACCATGCGATAAATTGGGTGACAATATTCTCGTGGATCTAGCTCGTTCCATTCATGAGAAAAGATACTTTGAGTAATACCTTCGTATTTGAACGTCAATAGTCATTTATCTGCTGTAAGAATAACTTATTTCTTCGTCCATAACGCTTGGCGAGATTTCGGCGACGAAGTTGGTGGAATGTTGCCAACTTGGCGACTTTTTTAAATGTTGCTAAATTAACGAAAAACTCGCCAAATGGATAAAAATGACGCTAAATCAATGACGACTCATTGACGAAAATTATATATCTTGGAAAGAATATAAATAACTACTATAAAAATAATCTATTTTTTTACTGTAAAAGTAGTAAATTCATTGCATTATATAAGGAAAGTCATGTGCTGCCCACATGAGATTGTTTTGTTCATGACGTCATTAACCTCCGTCGGGGATAAGCTGCCACACTGAGACATATATTGTCAAGTATGTTATGGAACAAAATATTTTTCTTTCAAGTCCTCGAAGATGAAGGGTAATACGTTGTAATAGTAATCATTTTGAACCCCAATACCGACTTTTCATGGTTTTTCTTATAAAATTAGAAAACAATGGTTTCTATAAATGGATTCTGCCATGATAAAGTCCAATTGATCCAAACTCTAGCTTGTTTTTCTTTGGAAAAGGTAGATCTGTGATAATCTACATGTTGCGAGGTAAATCACCTCACGTTCGATTTGAACGCTAAAAAAATACTCAAAAATGTTCGTGGAACATTAAGATATTGCCGTGCAAGATCGCAAGTGGTTAAAAACCGAAAATTAAGAAGTAATTAATAAGATTCGAAATGAGGACACGGATTAGATTTAAAATAACAAAATAATAAGTTTATTTACAAAATTAACATTTAAAATAAAAAAAACATGAAGAAGTTTTGCTCAAAACACATGAGCTTGAAAGTTACTCCCTTAAAGTATGAAGACATAGTAAAGTATCAAAAACATCATAAAACCTCTTAAAATTAATTCTATTCGAAAAAAACCCCAAATACATCATAAATCTTTAACGTGTCGAAGAAAACATTAATTTCCTTAAGAAGCAATAATTGAAAGAGAGGAGAAATTCAAGATCTGAGTAAATGCATGAGATCCAATAGGCCTACCTTCGGCTCTGGGTCCGGCAAGGGCTCGGCTGTGATGACATCTTGGAGTTCGGAAGAAGCATCTTTTTGCTCCGTCAACTATTGAAACAAACTCATTCCACCAAAATTCACAAAGACACTCCCGATTTCTTTTTTCTGCAAAAACTCTCTCCAAAAACTTGTAATTTGAAGTCTCCTCCCTCTCAAATATTATTTGCTGACAGGACTTAAGCCCCCCTTAATATTACTGGTGGACACTTGGCTTCCACTCTCAGTGGCCAGTCCATGACAGCAGGGCTTGCCCACTAGCCCCTGAATTATCGCTTGCAGGTGGCCAGGATTCCCAGCTCCCGTGCGAACCTCTGGGCTTAATTGCGCCCCCAACGACCGCTTCCCCCCGTTCTGTCTTCCTCTTGTGTAAGACCACCCAGGCAGCTCCACTGACCCTCTCCTTTGCAGATGGCCAGAGGGGGGCCCTATACATATTTGTACCAGGGCTAGGGACCGTCCTTTGCAGGTCGCCTTCTTCTC
The DNA here is from genome assembly GCA_951213105.1 of Amaurobius ferox. Taxonomy (NCBI): domain Eukaryota; kingdom Metazoa; phylum Arthropoda; class Arachnida; order Araneae; family Amaurobiidae; genus Amaurobius; species Amaurobius ferox. Next base: position 21,184,843 of record OX578146.1, on the reverse strand, counting down.
CAAAATTTCACAATGTCACATATTTTGGAAATCACCATGTGACACTACATACGAAAGTGAAGCTTAACGTGACTCTACATGATATCAGAAACATTTTACTTTTTTGGGTCGCTATTTTATTGAATGCTGGCATAAATATACCCTGCGTTGCTCGTCAGTTAAAATATATGCATATTTTAAAATTTTAATAGTATTCTAAATGATACGTTTATAGAAAATGCCATTTAAATATTTTAGTTCTCCTAAAAAAGAAGCAAAAGAATATATTTTATCTCGGTACAAAATTACTTTCATCTGGTTTTGTTTACAAATAAAACATTCTGGTTCTGTTTACAAACAAATTTACAAAAAATATGAAGTTTGATGTGCATAAGATAGAAATAAAGACAAAAAAAGGTGGGAACAGATATATACTTTCCATTTCTACCCTATTGGATCATTGTTTATACAAAATGGAAAATATATGAATTTGAAGCAGGTGACTTAATATATTGAAACTAACATTTACTAACGTAATCTAATATCCCACGTTGTAACCCAAGCAAAAATTGCCCAGTTGAAAATATTATAATTATATTCATATATAAAATATAATTTTTATCAATTTCTTTATTATTTAAATCGTATAAAGCAAATAATAATCGTGTGCCGTATAAATGCATTTAATTTAATTCTCTTGCTAAGGTGAATGATATGATTTCAAATTTATTTAATTTTCTTCAAATTCATTTTCACAAAATGCATTTCAAGTACATTTCAAATACATTTTCAGACGAGCGTTAATGCTAATGCTGCGTTAATGTCAATGCTGCGCTTCTATCCTGCTGTCTATGCTGATGACACAACTTCAATCGTGTTCCTCTGGCTGTAGAGCTTAAAAGTATCCCCAACTACTGGTGCTGGGAAATAGTTATTTGGCATGCAACTTTTCCTCACAGACTGCCGGATATCAACTGTCCTATTGTTGTGGTAATCTTTGATCTGAGACCTGCTACGGTTGCTCGGCAATTACGTTCAGCCAGTAATGCCAGCAATGAGATATTTTGCTCATCAGATGATATTGTAGCCCTATAATGACTAGAGCTAAGTATATCTATCCCACTTATTTGAAATTGTATCCATAATCGATAAATAACAGAATGGGATACAGAAAAAGAATTGGCGGCTTGATAAATAGGGTATACAGCGTCAGGCCTCACAATAGTACGCCATCGTTGAGAATTTTTTAAACATAGCTTTTGTAGCATAACAAAATTTATCTAATCCGAAATCATACTTAACACTCTTTTAAAAATATTCCATTGAGATTTGAAAATCTTTGCGCAAACAAGTCTTTTACGTAAACGACTAATTTTCATATGATTCGAGGAGTAAATAACTATTGACCACAACATTTGATATTTCCATATCCTCATAAGCGACAAAAGTAAGTTTCACCCAGTATTACCTACCAATTGCAGAATTTTCTTTACTTGCTTAAAATTCGGAAGGCAGTGTATTTTATATATTGTAATGAAAGTAAAAATAATGAAACTAAATTTTATTTGAAATTGAATAACATTTAAGTATTTTCATTATACAGGGTGTCCCAAAAAGATTTAAACGCGCTTTAATTCTTTACCTGTTTCAGATAAGTGGATAATGGAAATTGCAAAAATGTTGTAAGTAAGGTAGAAAATAAAAGTAAGTTAATGAAATAGGCCTCGAATTAATTTTCAAAAAGTTACACTTTTTAAATTTTTATACGAATCCCCTAGACGAATTTGGTCAATCAGGTTTTTTTATTTTTAATGCAACAAGATCATTAAAAAAGCCGCATATCTGTATCTATAAAATCAACTGAAGTCTGATAAAGGGAAAAATCTGACTTGTACCACTTTTCCGTACCATGTGAAATGCTGTTTCATCAAAGAAAATAGGGATCATAAACAAATTGACGATGGAAATTGTTTAGATCAAACATACGTTAATATCTGTCAAATTATTTTATCACAAATGCATCTAAATAAGACATTACACATACACAGGCCATATAAAGCAATTGTACACACTACGAGGTTGGGTATCCTATGTATCATAATCTAGTTTTATCTTTTTTGTCATATGTCACAAATTTACATTTTTAATTTGATATATGGTCCCCATTCACAATGTTCAATTTTCAACCAAATATAACTCGTTCAATTTTAAAGATACAGATATGCGGGTTTTTTAATGATCTTGTTGCATTGAAAATAAAAAAAATTCTGGTTGACCAACTTTGTCTAAGGAACACGTATAAAAATTTAAAAAGTGTAACTTTTTAAAAATTAATGGTCTAAGGAACTTTGTCTAAGGAAAACGTATAAAAATTTAAAAAGTGTAACTTTTTAAAAATTATTGGGAGGACTATTTCATTAACGTAGTCTTATTTCCTAACTTACTTTCAACATTTTTGCAACGTACATTGCCCACTTATCTCCAACAGGTAAAGAATTAAAGCGAGTTTCTATCTTTTGGGGACACCCTGTAGTGGTTTCCCTTTTTAAGTTGCTGATAATTCATTAAGAATCGCAGACGAGACTTCATAGTAAAAAGTTTTCAAGTATCTCGCATGCCAGATATTAGATATTTTGCACTTTATGAAATGCTTGCTAAAGCCACTGCAATATTTTGAAATAGATGTTTATAGTCAAATAGAATTCCTGAACATCGCCAACAAAATAACCAATACTACACCACATATGGATTTCCAAGAATTTCTCGAGTTCGTAAAATGAATAACAATTCTATCAATCGAATTCTGTATCTGACTTTAAACTCTGCTTCACTTCCAATGCAATCATTTGCAGATAGTCCATATTGATTTCTTGAGGAGCGTATTTCTTCTTGTAAACATTTTCAGGATTCTTGTGAGAAAAGTTTAGAGAACATATCTTTATATACTAAAATATCCAAATTACTGTGAAATATATACAGACAGGTTAATGAAAGTTTCGATTATTTTAAAAAGCAGCATTTTTGTAGCATTTTTACAGCATTAAGGTTATCGCTTACGAAAAAGTTTTATCGAACCATGTATTGTTGTTGCCACAAATGCATTTTACGAGAGAGAAAAAATTGACACTCTTGGCAGACGAAAAAATATCATGCACATATTTATTTCCTTTTCAGTCTTGCGATGGATTTCTTAAAAGTGGTATGCGTTTAATAAAGTTAAGGAAAAAAGTTTTCGAAAGCAAATAAACAGTAATGGGTAACTTGGTTTTTCAATATTCAAGCTTCGAAATAGGCAATGGATAAACTCAGGTGACTGGTTAGTGGCTAAAATGGGATATTCTGAGTTATATATTGGATATTTCAAAATGTTTAATTATTGAAAAGGTTTCACAATCTTGCATGTGAAATGCCTAAAACGGTTGCTAAAATTACCATACTAATATTTAGCATAATAATATAACGCGGTAGATATATTTCTACTTCATAATAAAATGATATATGTCTGTCATTCTATTGGTGTGTGCCTTCTTCACCGGAAAATCTAAACTTCTGACAACAACAACGAAATTTAGTACTACGTTAGTCGAACGGTACGATAGATTTCAACGCGATTTTTTTTTAATTCGAATTAGTTTTTGAATTATTTTATGTTGAAGCACACTTTTGTGTGAATTTCACTCATAGCCGTTCCTTTGGGGCTTCCGTAAAAAGGAAACTTAACACAAAAATATGGGTATATATATTTATATTCTAATAAAACATCTTTTTGAATTACTCTATTTCATGATTTTCTGTTGCCTTCTAACCAAACCCATAAAATTTAAATTTTCGATACAGCAGACATAGGTCTTTTTTCACCATTTGGTCAGATGCTTTGCAGTGGGCGTTGAAACATACGTCATGAGCTGTTTGCTAATATAAAAAGCATGCCGTATTCATAGTATTGGGTTTTCAGGTATTCTAGTATCAAGATAGTATGAAAAGAGTGGCTAGCGAGGTGGATTTTTTATAGTTGTAAGTCAAAATATATTAATATATATGTTAAGATGATATTACATTATGAGCGGACTATAGCTGCTCTAATTGAAACATTAAGTGAATGAATTCGATAACGACGAATTGGTGATAATGCTGGATTGGTGATTTACCCCCCCCCCCCTCCTCCCCGCAAAAAATGACACTGAAATAGAAAATATCAAATATTGCGCAGATAAAAATCAATTAAACCTGTTCCAGCTATAACTGCTAGAAATAAAGTGTAATAGGCAACTTATTAACCAGGTTAATTATTAATGATGTTGAAAGCATCAAAGAAATCCAGTTCAAAACTGATGACTATTTATATCAATTGAGGCATAAAAAACTCCAAATGAGGATTGTTTATTTAACAGTGATTATCAATTGGAGATTTGTTCATTTCTTGATTTTTAATATGTTTACAAATACCTGTCGTTTGACATCTAGGCCATTAGACAGCGATCTATCTAGTTTTTCTCAATGATTGAGTTAAAAGTCAGTAGTGCAGGACATTTGTTCAAATATTTTCCAAACATAGGCTGTCTTAGGTGACATAAAATATAATCCGGGGAAACAGCAAGTCCATATCGATGTAGATAAACCCTGAGACAGTCATGTCCAGTCAGATCTCTTGATTTTTAATTTAGTTATGATGTTTTCACAAACTTTGCTTTTATATACTCTTGGTGTGAGCATTACATTGCATATAAGTTTATTATAATGGCAACTGAACAATATTGCCTTGCAAATAATATGCAATAATTCACTAAAGTGACAAAAAATATAGAGTTCTATAATAGATCTAATAGATAGTCTAATCTATAATAGATTCAATCTAATCTAGATAATCTAATCTATAATAGATTCAAAGTTAGTTCATCAGGACAAAATATGTCTATACATCTTAAAGTATATTTTAATATCTTAGAGTAACATTCCCATGAAACATACAATGAATTTTTATTAAATATATAATTAATTTTAATATCAAAGGCAAAAATTACAAAAATTATAGTGACTTATAGAATATAATGACATAAAAAGAAAATATCATAAAGTTTAAATATTATTTTCTTCACTTATTACAGCTGCTACTTCTATTGTTTGGGCTTAGCCCATTTGCCATAAAAATGTTGATTGATTGATTGATTGATATATCACTTCACTTCTAAAGCAAACCGTTGATTTTATATTCCTTTCGGAAAATATACTGAAACTATAACTATCAATATTTTATACAAATAATGCATTCAATTTAAATAAAGGAAGATAAGTAAACGCAGTATGAATGAAATATGTGAGAATTCAAAATATTATAGAACATTTCCATCTGCTCTTGACAGTTTCTGATTCTCGTATTACTGCAAATGTTTGGCATCTGTCTTTGAAGATATCTTCATTTCAATCACTTTTATCGCAGGATATTACGTTAGGAAGTTATAAGCTGTTCTCTTCCGTTCCATTGATATTATGCACAACAGTCATCGTAACGATAGCCACCAATTGGAACATTTCCTGGAACATACTATATTGTAAGACTCTGAATTGGTAAATCTATTTTGCATTAGAAAATAGGGTAAAACACATATATTCTTTGCAAGAATAAAGTCATATTGTTTAGGATAGTGTTTGAAGTGTATAACATTTATGTCCTATATAACGGAGTGACATCGGAACGTTAGAAAACATATAATCAGTTTGGGCCCTTATATCCCCAAATCTTAAAGATAAAAATCTGATGTGAGCAACACATGACTTTCCTTATATAACGCAATGAATTTACTACTTTTACAGTAAAAAAATAGGCTTTTCTTATAGTAGATACTTATATTCTTTCCAAGATATTGAATTTTCGACAATTAGTCGTCATTTTCATTGATTTAGCGTCATTTCAATCCATTTGGCGAGATTTTCGTTAATTTGACAACATTTCAAAAAGTCGCCAAGTTGGCGACATTCCGCCAAATTCGTCGTCAAAGTCTCACAAGCTTTACTGACGGAGAAATAAGTTATTCTTATAACAGATAAATGACTGTTGACGTTCAAACACAAAAGTATTACTCGAAGTATCTTTTCTCATGAATGGAACGAGCTAGATCCACGAGAATGATGTCACCCAATTTATCGCATGGTATAACATATGAAAAGTGAACATGTTTCTCAATAGGAAATATTTTTTTTTATTTTATATGACTTTTTGATAATTTTTTTGAAAAATGTGAAATATCTCAAGAACGGTTCATGTTAGCGTTCTAACTTTTATGTTAATCGTTTTCTAATGAAAAATTACATAAGAAATGTCTATTTGCGAAACTTTATTAGAGGTTTTGATTTTTTGACGATTTTTTCAAAATTTCACTCGAAAATTTAGGTTGGTTCTGAACATTCGATTAAGTTTAAAAGCAATAGGCTTCCAGTTTTTACTGATTGATTGATTGAAGACCCTGACCACACGACCAGTTTTTACTGATTGTAATTTTTGTACCAAATTTCGTTCGAATCGGTCCATTCGTTCATCAGTTATCGTCTCCACAGGCCCACTGACACACACACACACACACACACACACACACACACACACACACACACATACATACACACACACATACACATACTTTCACACACAGACACACACACACACACACACACACACAGACATCACTTCAAAAATGTTTGATTCGTGATCAGGGATGCTTGAAACGTGCCCTCCCGTCGAAAACTCGAATTCGAATTTTCTACCCCGTCACAATACTTTCCTTATACATTATGTATATAAGGAAAGTAAAAATGTAAACAAATTATACTTGTTTTGTCAGAAATAGGGTACAATTTATGAATACAGAAAAAAAAAATTCAATACTTATATATTTTAATCTTTTCTCTATTGAACTATGGTATTTCGAAATTTATTTTTCGAAAAAAAAATAGTTTTTCGAGCCAGTATTTGCTCTACTTTATTTATCTTCTGTCGAAATATATTCTAAATTATAGGAGGCAGTGCGGTGCACATAACTAAATATTATTTAATTTAGTTAAATACATTGCGTTGATACTCGAAATGTCGCAATAATCCACCATTAAATCTTTAGCACGAGTTCTTGTAATAAAATATATTAACATATACTACATACAATTACCTTTACCTATTTTAACTTTAAAATACATTTTTATTAAGTACCTTATAATCAAAATTAGATAGCAACAATTGTACTTACATATTTACGGAGGAGACTGGACATGTGAGACCAGGTATATAAAAATTCCTAAGCTGACTATGATCTTTTATATATGTTTTTAAGCACATACCTTCTTGTTGTCGTTAGACGTTCGTCTGAGGCTGTGTCGAACTTTATGCATCTCGCCCATTCAGACTGCACTGCATAAAAACCTTTATGAATCTCTTTATGCACCTGAGCCAACTTTAATGCATATCTTCTTATCGACTCTAACTGCTCCTAGTATTTGCTCCTAGTAACTGCTAGTAACTGCTCCTAGCAAATGCTCCTAGTATTTGTTCCAACTCTATTTTACACCTCTTATTACATTACTGATCTCTTCAGTATTACTTTCCTTATATACATAATGTATAAGGAAAGTATTGTGACGGGGTCGAAAATTCGAATTCGAGTTTTCGACGGGAGAGCACGTTTCAAGCATCCCTGATCACGAATCAAACATTTTTGAAGTGATGTCTGTGTGTGTGAAAGTATGTGTGTGTGTGTGTGTGTGTGTGTGTGTGTCAGTGGGCCTGTGGAGACGATAACTGACGAACGAATGGACCGATTCGAACGAAATTTGGTACAAAAATCACAATCCGTAAACACTGGAAGCCTATTGTTTTTATACGCAATCGAATGTTCAGAACCCCCCTAAATTTTCGAATGAAAATTTGAAAAAATCGTCAAAAAATCAAAACCACTAATAAAGTTACGCAAATAGACATTTCTTATGTAATTTTTCATTAGAAAACGATTGACATGAATTTTAGAACGCTAACATGAACCGTTCTCGAGATATTGCACATTTTTCAAAAAAAATATCAAAAAGTCATATAAAATTGAAAAAAAATCTTGTTGAGAAACATGTTCACTTTTCATATGTAATACCATGCGATAAATTGGGTGACATCATTCTCGTGGATCTAGCTCGTTTCATTCATGAAAAAAGATACTCTGAGTAACACTTTTGTATTTGGACGCCAATAGTCATTTATCGGCTGTAAGAATAACTTATTTCTTCGTCCATAACGCTTGGCGAGATTTTGGCGACAAAATTGGCGGAATGTCGCCAACTTGGCGACTTTTTGAAATGTTGCCAAATTGACGAAAATCTCGCCAAATGGATAAAAATGATGCTAAATCAATGAAAATGACGACTAATTGTCGAAAATTCAATATCTTGGAAAGAATATTAGTATCTACTATAAGAAAAACCTATTTTTTTACTGTAAAAGTAGTAAATTCATTACATTATATAAGGAAAGTCATGTGTTGCCCACAGCAGATTTTTTTGTTTGTCTTTCACTTTTGTAATAAAATGATTCAAAACTTTAAAATGTACCTCTATTAACTGCGACAATTAAAATTTATGAGGTTAAAATAAAAAACTCATTAGACTTTTTAGGTAACCAAATATAAGTGTACTGATAAGGAAAACGTTATTAAAAAACCGTTAATAGACAGTAGTTTATAAAGTGCATAATAGTAATAAAATTTTATATAATGAAAAGAAATCTGTAACATATGTATATTATATACAGGGTGTCCAGTGCTATTGGTGCCCAATGGCTATTTCCTCAACCTTTAGTCACAGAGATATACTTCCAATTGCAAAAATGTTTTAAATTTTTAAATCTATTATCTTAGAAACAGTTTAAATCAATAAATAGGTTTCTGAAAGAAATACGAGATATGCATTTTTATACGGTCCCCCTGTCCTATCAATTATATTTAGGAAAATCATCCTCATAAAATTTCATTCAAAAAAAAAAATCTTCTTTTTACGACCAAAATTCACCGAGTTATGAAGCATTAAACTTTATGACTTAAGTCACTTTTCCACGCATAAAAATGTCCTGTTTCAGGCAACCAACCAATCAGGTACCGTATTGACTATTTCTCAGCTCAAAAGGTTCTCCAACTTTAAACAGCTATAAGTCGATCAATTTTTGTCGTATAAGGATGGTTTTTTTTTTATTTTGCATAAAATTGTATGGGGATGATTTTCCTAAAAATAATTGATAGGACCGGGGTACTGTATAAAAATTTATATTTCGTATTTCTTTCAGAAATGCATTTATTGATTTAAACTGTTTCTAAGGTAATGGATTTTAAAATTTAAAACATTTTTGCAATTGGAAGTGTATCTCTGTGACCAACGGTTGGGGGAAATAGCCATTGGGCACCGATAGCACTGGACACCCTGTGTATTATGTTTGACGTTATCAATATTTTGTCTCTTTCGTAATAGATATTCAAAATATTTGCTTAGACTGTTCTTAAGACATGGTGAGGTCATTTCTAATCATTGCCCTGAGAACAAACAAAATTAATTAATTATATGTAATTGGGTTAACTTAATGCATATTCTCAACTTGATCAACTTCTCCTAAACCACGGAGTCATATTTTATCGTAATCAAATACAATAAACAACAGATATATTATATTACCATTTAGCATCGAAATAAGCCCTGAATCTAAAAGAACGTTAAAAATATAATGCAAACTGTTCAGAAGACATCAGATAGCATCAAAAAATTTACTTTGATGTATCAACAATAGTTTAGCTTGGATAACTTTTACTTAATGTTGTATTATGAAACGTACGTACAGGGTGTCCCAAAAATGACTGACAAATTTGAAAAATGCATTAAAAAAAATACAGAAGGCGATAGAAATGTAGCGTTTGCTGCATTGTACTTGGGAAACCAGAGAATTTTACCCAACAAATTTTCAAAATTTGTTACAAAGGTCACCAACAGATGGCGCTGAGATTGTGTGATAACTGCAGGGAAACGCATACTGTCAGATATCTATTCTGTACTTTGCTCAGCATTCTTCTAGCGTATGTTTGTCAAAGATTTCAAGTTGCTGTTGGATTATTCGTTGAAAATGGTTTAATTCTTTGGAATAGCGGATATTTCTTGACCTAACCATTCCAGCTGAAATGTGTGCACAGGTGTCTGCGAATTTTGTTCTCAGACTGTGCCATGTTGTTGCTGCAAATGGTGGTTATTTTGAAAACATGGTATTGTCGTTTTTGCAACATGGTCATACCGTTTATTAGTTTTCCATTCAGCGGCGCCATCTGTTGGTGACCTTAGTAACAAATTTTGAAAATTGCCTGAATAAAATTCCCTGGTTTCCCAAGTACAATGCAGCAAACGCTGCATTTCTATCGCCTTCTGTTTTCTTTTAATGCATTTTCCAAATGTGTCAGTCATTTTTGGGACACTCTGTACATACTGAGGGTATAAATAAATGGTTTTTTTCTCCCTTTGGAAACATGCGAAATTGCGGTTTCGCATTATTGCACAATTTCTACTGTATCAAGTTACTCATGTAAAAACTTTCTCTGGTCACTCCATATATTAGTCTTAATCTCAAATGCAAAATAGTGACTGAATACATACATGATCAATGACTTTCACGTCTATTATTCTTCTCTTTTAGAGAATGCTACTGCAAAAAAACTGGCAGAAAACTCAAATTAATTAGCTATATTATTCGAAAATGTTAGAAACAATATAGCTAATCAGTAGAAAAAGGAATATTTTAATGAATACGTGAAACTAATTTTTATTTCTACACTTTATATGGTGACATTTCCTTTGAACAAATAATAATACCGGTTATTTTGTGACTATTACTTATCTTCAAGCACTTTAATTAGAGATAGCTCTTACTCGGGTATAGTGGTAATCACAGCATGTTCTGACAATTCACTTTAATAATATGAATAAATAAAATGCTGATATTATAGTATGGACAAATGCTTATTACTTTCCTTATATACATTATGTATAAGGAAAGTATTGTGACGGGGTCGAAAATTCGAATTTTAGACGGGAGAGCACGTTTCAAGCATCCCTGATCACGAATCAAACATTTTTGAGGTGATGTCTGTGTGTGTGTGTGTGTCAGTGAGTCTTTGGAGACGATTTCTAACGACCAAATGGAGCGATTTGAATGAAATTTGGTACAAAAATCACAATTCATGAATACTGGAAGCTTATTGTTTTTAAACACAATTGAATGTTCAGAACCTCCCTAAATTTTCGAGTGATATTTTGAAAAAAATCATCAAAAAATCAAAACCTTTAATAAAGTTACACAAATAGACATATATTATGTAATTTTTCTTTAGAAAACGATTGACATAAACTTTAGAAAGCTAGCATGAACCGTTCTCAAGAAATTGCACATTTTTCAAATAAATTTATCAAAAAATCCCGTAAATTAAAAAATATATATATATTAACTGTTGAGAAACATGTTCACGTTTCATATGCAATATTATGCGATAAATTTGGTGACATCATTCTCGTGGATCTATCTCGTTCCATTCATGAGAAAATATACTTTGAGGAATACTTTTGTATTTGAAGGTCAATAGTCATTTATCTGCTATAAGAATGACTTTTTCACCGTCCATAGCGCTTGGAGAGATTTTGGCGGAAGGTCGCCAACTTGGCGACTTTTTAAAATGTTGCGAAATTAACGAAAATCTCGCCAAATGGATAAAAATTACTCTAAATCAATAAAAATTACGACTAATTGGCGAAAATTCAATATCTTGGAAAGAATATAAGTATGTACTATAAAAATAACAATTTTTTCGTTGTAAAAGTAGTAAATTTGGAAAGTCATGTGCTGCCCACATCAGATTTTTTTTACATATATCTGACTACATTACAGATCTGTCTCTTTTATATATCTAAATCTCTCAATCTGTAGAACTTTCTCTCGGTTGCAACCTCTTTCTGCCTGATGTCTGATATGCTTCTTCATCTATCATTGGTTGACTTCAGGATGATGCGAGAACACATCTTCTATATTGGTTTAACTTTGAACCAATCTAGTGGGTTCACTTTAACCTCCTTTTTTATGGTTTCTCTGACCTCTCGGGTCAGGGCAGCTGTAAAACCGGCTTCACCCAGACTGGGCCCCTTTGTCTGACCTGTTAGATATCATAAATCCACATGTGTACCTGTCGACTTGTATTCTAGTCTCACAGACAGATATAAAAAATACTAAACTAAAGTATTCACTGGAAAATCCAGTTTTTAAATTATTAATTTGTTTTTACAAATCTGTTGTATTTTAGAGTAACTTGCTTGCCAAATTGAAAAATATTATAAATTTTCCGTTTCTAATGTTTTAATGTTTATAACACGAAAATTCTAACTATTACAAGATGATTTCAAACATGCCAACTCATAAATATTTCTTCTTGTGCTGAAATGCTTGAATGTGGGGCTAATTTTGTCAGTTATTTACAGAGGTTTATTGCATCAATCATGATTATTGTGCCCGCGAAATATTTTATTGAACACACATTCACAACAATAATACACCTAATTTCACAAACACTGATACTAATACATACGTTGAACTCTGAAGGACCTTATGTTCAAAACATAGCTCCACGTTAGTTAATAACTACTCTAGAATTAAGTAGTAGTTCATTCAAATTAACACCAGATCTTATCTCATTGTATATTTCATAACAACAAAATATAATAAAAAAACAATATCAAAATATCTCACGCCACATGGAAGCAGTTGGGATGTAATTGAGTGGTATCCATTTACATTGTCCTTGGAAGTTAATTGTTACACTAAAATTCTCTCTATAATTTATACATTCGTATTCTGATACTGAATTTAGGCGGTATCCCAGGGTGCTGAGTACAGGTAAATGGTTTGACAACTCTGAAGGATCAGTACGAAAAACGAACTTGACAAATCATGATCAAAAATCGAGTACAGGCAACGGGCTTAGTAGATCAGGATACTGAATATAGACAACTGATTTGACAGATCAGGATCTTTATCCTTAAGGGAGCAGCTACTTACAGGTCATATAAGTGACAACCCTTCTTCTACTGCAGTGTAGGAGTACTTACATTATTTGCCTTACATTATCTGCAACGATACATTCATTCAGCAACTAAAAATGTAATTCCACATTGAGATAGTGTCCTGCCTAAGGCTGTGTAACGGCGATTACCAGCGGATTACCCCCTTTGAGGGTGTGGATTCAAAAGTTATTTTAAGGTCTAAAGCTTATCACATTTTTAATTAGAATAACTGGATAAAAACGTTTATGGGGTTAGAAAGTATAGAAAGTAGACAGTTGTACATTTGCGATTTATAAATAGATGAATATAATCGTGAAATATAATTCTATTGCGAGCCACGTGTCGGATATTTGGGTCCAAGCTGTCATTCAAATTGGACACATTTTTTTTGTTACGGATACGACCGGTGTGAGAGTGGACAGGTTTATTTGTTACCATTGAAGTTGAATTGTTATTGAAATTGAATTGTTAAGAATAAAAGCAGCCCGAGCAGGACTCTACACTAAGAAGTTACATATACACAACCGAATGCTTAGTACTACTTCTGTAGCGTATACTGTGTAATGTGCAGGAACAGTACGTTGGGTTGGACAGCCCAGTATTGAACGCAGGTGGCACGAGTTCGATTCTCAGCTCTACCAGAACTGTACCAGTATTTACGCGATATAATTACACGTTAAGTATGTGGGTTCGTAAGTCCTTCCGAGAGGCTGGCAGTAGGGGGAGGTAGGTACGGTCCCTTTGGATGCCACCCCACTTGGTTTTGGTCAAAATTGTGTGACGCTTCCTGGCCGTCCAAACAGATGCCTTACACTTTCGGGTAGGTCGGACGGTCTCTGTTCAAGGAGAGTAACATTACGTTGAGGGACCATCTGACTTTGTTCAAGATTCCGATTATCTAGATTTTGATGAACTGTTGCATTTCTGGTGAAGAGAATAAATGCGTCTATTCTCTGCTCAGCTTTAATACTTAGTTTCCATTGATACTAACGCCTTCTTCGATCAAATTCTGTTTATATCCAGTGTTTAACTTTTTGTGGACTATTATAACAACTCAATATGTAAAACACACCTTGTGCAAAGAATAAGGAAATCTAGAGCAACGTAAATAGGGAACCAACTATTTGCTGGCTCTCTGGCACAGACGAAGAAGATCCACCATATCCTCGAAAGAGCTGTATACAGCATCAATATGTTATTTGTTTCTATTTACATTGCTCTAGTTTTTCTTATCTTATAACTATTGGTCTCGAATAATATTCAAATTCAGCTGCATTGCCAATACTCTCACAACTGTTTAAAAATCCCATGATAATTTCTCATTCAAATAAAACGTGATGGGATGTCGCATTGTTAAGGTGCAAAAACAATGTACGTTGCCATTATGTGCACCGATGCGTTGTTAAGAAATGTTTAATTTATAAGGAACACTACAGAGACTATATTTATCACTTTCATTTACTGATTCCGCAATATATTTATAAATAAATATGCAATTAGTAATAAAGGGATTGTGTTGAGAACTTGAAGACAAACTGTGCCGTATAATGCAATATCATTTTCCCACTTCAATTAGTAATACATTTTTAACAATATATATTTCTCCATTTTAATTAACTTTTAATTTAAGTTCGTCTTAAAATGTATTATAAGAATAAAGAAAAAATAATTACATAGCTACACTATCATAAAATGTCAGTTAAATACATCAGAGCTTATCACGCATTCCAAGATACAATGTTGGAAATCCTACACAGAAGACTAAAGGAAAATAAAATCATCTCTGCTTACATTCACTTTTCTAACTTTGTACATTAAGCAATAAAGTTTCGCTTGTTAAAGATTATCCCTATCCTGAATATAAGGATTTTTCAATATCCTGGAGGCTTGTTGCAAGACGAATTGCGATAGGAAAATTTCGACGTTTACATTGATAAATGACTTGTGAACTTCCTTTGTAGGACGAAACACTTTCATCGAAATATCGACATTTTCCCCCAAAAAGGGATTTTCTAATGTATCCTAAAAAAAGTTAGTAGTTACTAGTAGTAATGAGTGTAAGAACTGGTGTTGACAGGAAATCATTATTTTTCCACTTACAGTATAAAACGAAATTCTTTATCGCAATTTAATCAAAATGTTATTGGTGGAACTTTTTGTTTTTCATTTAACTTTTTGGATTTATTAATATGTGCATGGTTTTTGCTTTCCTGATAATCCATGTTGCTGGTGATTCCAAATCTTTTAATCGCCATACAATACATAGTAAGTACAGGGGAACTTATTGGAATCACGTCCAAAATTGTAATTAAAATTTTAGACGGATATACAGGATTCTACGTTCTCTCGAACACACAAAAAAAACAATTTTCAATGTGGCGATTATGTGTATGTGTGGGTCTTCCTCTCCCTCCGTGTGTGTGTGTGTGTTTTGTATTTATCCACTTTATCTCGAAAACGATTCGAAATTTTTTTATAAAAGTGAGTATATAATTCACTTCTAAGTAACTATGTTACTGATAAAATTTTAGTATGATTTTAAAAAGAAAGAACCTGGATTTTTTGGCGAAATGGCCATTATATATATATATATATATATATATATATATATATATATATATAATAATAATAATAGTTTGAAAATCCAACAAAAGAATAGAGAGAAGTTGCAACTTCATAAAACCCCAGCATTATTAAACAAGAAAGATCAATCATGCTTAAAGCATTGATTATGAAACACATTCCAACTTCAATGCAATTTTATTTAAACAATTTTACGGCATTTATCGTGCTAACGAACAGACAGACAGACAGACAGAATGAAGAAAGTCATAAACATTTTTAAGTTTGTTGTAAAGTGTTAAAAATGCCTAACAAATAAAATAGTATCAAATATAAAATTATAAATCAAGTGAAAGATAAAGTGAAAAACTCTAGTCATCAAGCTGA
>OX578146.1:21058814-21163814 GCA_951213105.1 Amaurobius ferox | reverse complement strand
ATATATATTGAATATAATGTGATCCTGGTCGTTGTACCTAATCTTGAGATCCAGGAAGTTAATTTTCCTCAGATCACTTTCTATTGTTTCGATTAGTTTTAAATCTTCAGGGTAAAATGAAAAATCGAATTGATAATTGGGGTCTGTTGCACCTGTTATAACATCATCAACGTATCTCATATATATTAATTCATTATTAATGTGTTACTTTGATTCGAAACAATGTAAGTAAATATCAGCCAAAATGGACGAACAACCACCACCCATAGGAATTCCATGGATTTGTTTATAATATCTTGAGCCATTAAACAAAATGTTTTCAAATATCACTATTTTTACAAAAGATTTGTATTTGTTGATCTCAATATTATGATTGCATTTCATATCTTTCATAAGTTTCAATTAGGATATCATACAGATTGTTTAGATGTACATTATTAAATAAATCCTTGAAATCAAAACTTTTTAGATAAATGCGTTCGGGTATATACTTTAAAGTTTCTATTACTTCCAAACTGTTGGTAATCATACAAGTTCTCATGCTTTTGATTTTCTTAAGTACTGGTTTCATAATCGACAAAAGTTTTTTTTTAGCAAATGTCAAATAAGTTTAAAAACCAACTGTAACAGGTCTGAATCGAATAGGTTTTTTATGAATTTTTGGTATTAAAACCAAGTAAGGAAAATTGATATTTTTAAGCAGGATATCGATTCTTTTATGCATCGCTTTTATTTTATTTTCGATCATAATAAGTGGCTGCTTGATTTCTATGTACAGATATGTATTTTCATAACACTTCTTTAATTCCTTTATATAAAACTGTTTGCATGTAAAAGCATAATTGGAACTTACTTTATCAACGTAAGTGATAACATATTTGCTTCTAATATTATTTAAAGATTTATACTCCAGATGAAGTTTTTCTTTTGAATTTTCATTGTTATTACAATAAGATATAAAACCTTGATTAATATGGTATCGCCATTCGATAAAAGTAGTTGTAGGTATACTATATTTAACCGCATTTCTGTATATGAATTCATCCAAATCGGCTTTAAAAAGTTGGTCTATGTTATTATAATTCTGTATATGGTATTTAGTTCCTTTACCAAAAATTGTTATCAATTCCTTATTTTCGATGACACTAATATCCCCCCTAATGACGTGACCTAGATCGCCATTACAAAATCTATTGGATTTGCAATCACAATTCAGTTCGACCGAATCATTCAAACTTTGACATATCAAATTGTAATTAAATAGCTTTCTTCCCAATGGCCACACATATTTATATGCAATCTTTACTGTGAGGTTTTTAATAGGAAGTAGATCACTGCATTTGTTAACAATATGCCGTAATGGGATTGTATCAAGAGTTATTTTTTGATAAGTCACTCCTAAGTATTCTTTCAGGCAATTTTCTTGATTATTCACACATAGTGATACTGCGTAAAACTTGGCCCTCGATTTTAAAAAATCGCACATAATGGCAACGTTAGCATTTTGATAAAAATTTAGGTCTGCACTTTTCTTGATAAAATCCTCATTGGTCCATAACTTCCAAATTCGTACAATAAATTTTTTTTCTTATTCCATATGCATAGTTTTTTATCCAATTGGTTCGGTATTCATTTTGGGTCATCAATATCTCAATAAAATCTTTATATCGTAATTTACATCTTGAGTAATTGTCCTTCTTAACACGTCCCCCACATTTCCAACGTTTTCTTACTTCACCAACTACATTTTATATACAATATCTGTATTATTAAGTTTGTAGTAGTCAAGGTTGTATGTATTACTGTATTTGATGGAATTTAAGCAGTATGGGAAAATTGTACAGAATTGTTCAATATGAACATTTTCCCACCATAATCGTTCTTCATTATTCACTACGATATCGAGAATGGACACTGTAATGTCATTGAAACTGTGCTTGCTATAATGGCGTAGTTCCACATTAGATTCTCCATATTCATTGTTCTTTAGTTTGTTAACTTGGCTACGGTGGAGATTAATGCGTGAATGTAAATTATTTTTCGTTTGTTCAATGTAGTGAAGTCGACATTGATTACAAGTAATACAATAAATAACGTTGAAAACTTTACAAAATTTCTAGAAATTGGATACGAAATGTTTTTCTGATATTTAATTAGGATTTGCACATGGGCAAAGTTTACAACGTTTAGTCGTACATCTACTATAATTAAAATTTTCCATACTTTGTGTACGACGTTGATAACGTTTCGGTAATGCTAAAACTTCTACGTTTCTGAGGCAAAACTGTAAATTTTATTACCGAAATCTTGCAAAATGCACACAACCCGAGGTAGAAGAAAAAAGATAATGGATCAGATATACAAATATAAAAATAATCAAATAATATAATCAAATAAATCAGCGTGATGCCTTGTAAAATTTAAATGTGATGTTTAAAAGATGAAAAAGAATAAGAATAAAATAAAAATTAAATTACCACATGTTCTGTATACCTAGGAATTTAAATGTGACTGGCTGAGATTTTTGTCTACTCACAAAAGTTTACAGTTAAGGTTATAGAGTAAGTGTGTAACTGTTGGCTATGAAACATGCAGATTATAAAATTCTAATATGTATTTATTATTTATTTATTATTAATAAAATAATTAATAACTATTCTGATATTAAATTTATACTTGTAAACTTGTTTGGATTATTTGTTTTCTTTAAACAAATTATCTCTTTGATAATTTCATTAAATTTATTTGTATTATTCAAAAGTGGTTGGTTCTGATCCGTCAATATGTTACTGAAATTGGAATAAGATTTTGAATTTAAATTTAAAATGTGCTTTAATAAAAGAAAAAATAAGGTGTGGCGGATATTTATTTTGGATGGTGGTGTTTATTAATTTAATAATATGTTATTTGTAGTAATATGTTGTACTTAACTTTTTTATACTTAATAACTAATTATTAATAATATTTTTAAATGCCGACTTTGAAAGATTGGATGAATAATGTTGAAGTTCGTTTACTTTGATACTTTGAAATTATATGATTACGTTTTGTCATAAATTTTACATTTTCAATTTATCTTCATTCTGAATTTTTTAAACTAACGTCTAGGTATATATATATATATATATATATATATATATATATATATATATATATATATATATATATATATATATATATATATATATATATATATATATATATATATATATAAATATATATATATATATATATATATATATATATATATATATATATATATATATATATATATATATATATATGTATATATATATATATGTATATATATATACATATATATATATATATATATATATATACATATATATATGTATATATATATACATATATATATATATATATATATACATATATATATATATATATATATATATATATATATACATATATATAAATATATATACATATATATATATATATATATATATATATATATATATATATATATATATATATATATATATATATATATATATATATATATATATATATATATATATATGTACAGGGTGTCCCAAAAAACTTTTATTGCTTAAATATTGATATTAGGTATATATAAAAAAAATTAAAGAGTTACGTAAAAAAAGGTACAGAATTTGTGAAATCGATAAAAATTTTCAGGGGATTAAATTTGATAAGATACAAAATTGAAATTTTTATAGGGCCCCCGTACACGAAACATTTCCAATGAGTAACATGTCCCCTATACACTAATAAAGTGATGTACAAAATTTCAGCATTTTATCATAACAAGTCGCAGAGATATGTTTAAACAAATTTGGTGAGGGATTACTCACAAATAAAATGTAAATATTTACAGCAAATTACGCAAAGAAGAAATGCATCATAGGCAAATAATATATGCCTCTAATCTTTAATGGATCTTTGGCATGGATGGAAAACATTTCGTACAAGCTTTGTAATCTGTATGTGAAGTTATTATTTCTACACAGTCTGGATAGTTTTGTGCCAATAAATAGCAAAATTATTATTTATTTATGTAATTATTGTTTTCTTTATTAATTTGAGTCTGACCCCTGAAACGCGATCTGCCGACATGATTTTTCCCCTCTGAATACCCATGTCGATGCATCGAAGAATGGTTTAAGTCAGCATTTTTGTCTTTTCGTATCTCTGGCACTTCTTATGATAAAATGTTGAAATTGTAAATCACCTTATTAGTGTATGAGGCACATTTTAGTTATTGAAAATGATTTTGTACGGGGTCCAAATGAAAATTTAAATTTTGTATTACCTTAAATTTAATTCCCTTGAAAATTTAAATCGATTTCATAAAATTGTGTATCTCTTTTTACGCAATTTTATAATATATTATATATGTCTAATATCAATATTTATGGAATAAAAGCCGAGGTCAATCTTTTTGGGACACCATATATATATATATATATATATATATATATATATATATATATATATATATATATATATATATATATATATATATATATTTATATATATATATATATATATATATATATATATATATATATATATATATATATATATATATATATATATATATATATATATATATATATATTTATATATATATATATATATATATATATATATATATATATATATATATATATATATATATATATATATATATATATATTTATATATATATATATATATATATATATATATATATATTTATATATATATATATATATATATATATATATATATATATATATATATATATATATATATATATATATATATATATATATATATATATATATATATATATATTTACATTCTTTTACAGGAAAAAGCGAAGCATCCCTAAAAATTATTCCGATCATCTCCGAAATTTCGTTCCGATTCTCTTCCGATCCTCGAATTCCGATCATCTCAAATCCCTTTATACCAAGTATGCAAATGATTACATTTGCAAGGCCAATGAGTGTTGACTGAGGCCATAGTGGGCGTTTCTACTGCGCAACTAGCATCCTATAAAACAGGTTAAAAATGTGGAACGTTTATCTTTGCTTGTTATCGGGATTGCAGTTCCGTGGAGACACAAACAATGATGCCATTATGACCGACGACCTTATAAGCAATTTGATGAGTTCGAACGTGGTCCTATATTCGGTATGGGTGAGGCTGGCTGGTCATATCGAGTAATAGGTCGCCACCTGCACCGAAAGGACGCTGCTGTAGAAAGGTGCTGGCAGCAATGGTTGCTGCAAGGAAATCATCTGCGGAATGAAGGCTCTGGAAGGCCAAAGTGCACGAATGCGAGACAAGATCGGAAGATTGTGCGACAGCCCCGAACTGGCTCAACGCCATCATTGTCCGTCATCCAACGTGCTACAACCTCTTCCATACCACGCGTGGTCCATTCCACCATTTCATGGCGCTTGCCTGAGTTGGGTTTACGCTCACAGCGGCCTTTAAGACGTCTACCCATAACCCCACAACATCGACAGAGTCATTTGGAGTGGTGTCGCTGCCGAGTATCATGGATGCCAGCAGACTGGCATCGCATAGTGTTTCGGCGATGAATCACGCTTCAGTCTTTCAGCATCAGACGATCATCGGGTACGTTTGCGGAGGCAACAAGGCCAGCGGCCCCAATCAGCCTTTGTTTTACACAGGCACACAGCCTTACCTCTGGTGTGATGGTGTGGGGTTCTATCTCTTACGACAACAGATCGCCTCTAGTCATACTTTGTACAACTTTAACAGCTCGACGATATGCTGATGTCATCCTGAAGGTGTTTGGGTTTCCATTCATGGCACGTTATTCTGGGGCCATTTTCCAACAGAATAATGCCACGCAACATACTGATCGCGTATATGTGGTTTTTCTCCCTGCAGTTAATAGTGTTCCTTGGACAGCAAGGTCACACGACCTAATCACAAATCGAGCATGTATGGGACATTCTATGCCGCTTGATTCGGGCACGCTCAAATGTAGCAGACATGGACCAGCAATTGAGAAATGCCTGGCAGAATGTTTCGCAGGATGACATTAGGAAACTTTATCAGTCTTTACCTAGACGTACAATAGTATGAATTGCCGCCAAGGGGGAAGGTTCATCAATTACTGCTGTGAGAATTCAATGTGCAATTGCTAACCCTTGATGTATCCTGCGATCTTGATTTTGTAATAATTTCATTACCTGTATATGAGCTGTACGCATATTTAATTTCATTAAAACAGTCACTTTCTTCATTGTGCTTCGCTTTTTTTCAAAAGAGCGTGTATATATATATATATATATATATGTATTTTTACATATCCTTTCCAATTCGAAACGCACAAAATCAATACCAGAAAACACTCTTTTAAGTCGCAAAGCAGCACTATAAAGAGGATTCAAATAACACACCATAAAGGAAGAAAATGGATATGGAAGCAATGTACTAAAAATTGTCCGTGAGGGAGTGACTCCCACCCCCCTGTTAAGCAAGCTTTATGTCGCCACAACACTCCCGGTAAACGTTATATTGCTATAGAAAGGAATAAACAAAGTATGAAAAAAACAAAGTGAAAAGAAGTAACAAGAAGTCACAAAATAGTAGGAATCAGAGCGACATGTTGTACGTATTAATTGAAACATTTCAGCAGGTATTGTCTTCCACATGGCGTTGAGAGCCATAGTGAATCCGGTCACTGAAGACGGGCGATTATGCCTGGAGCGTATTCTGCGTTCCAATTCATTCCAGAGGTGTTCAGTGGGATTCATATCGGTACTCTGTGGAAGCCAGTCTAACTTTTCAACACCCATCTCTGCAAACCAAGTCCACGCAGCTTTCGCAATATGGATAGAACAATTATCCTGTTGATACAGAAATTACCCTTCCCCAAACTGTTGCCACAGAGTTGGAAGGTCAGTGTTGTCAAGAATATCAAAATACATTGTAGCGTTCATATTTCCTGCCACAGGAACTAAGGAACCCATGCCAAACCACGAAAAATAGCCTCAAACCATGATGCCGACGCCACCAAACTTTACAGTTCGCACAATAAACTCGGGCAGGGAGCGTTCTTCTGGCATCCGCCAAACCCAGGTGCGTCCATCGGACTGCCAGACAGTGTAGCAGGATTCATCAGACCAAAGTACTTGTTTCCACTGCTCGACCGTCCAATGGAGGTGAGTTTTACATCACTGTAACCGACGTTTCGCTGACCGTGCTGGTGTTGGGCTTGTGAGCGGCAGTACGATGTGAAAATCTATTTTTTTAGCTCCTAACGATAATCCTGGTGCTACAGATGACGCCAGTTGCATTTTGGAACTCACCAGTGACCACAGCAATCCGAGTCTTTCGATTCCTCAGCACCACCCTTTTCAGGGTTCCGAGGCTGCAATCTGTCAGTTTTTGCTGCCTACCACTTCGTTTTACTGTATATGTAGATCCCAGGCGTGTCCATTTTACAGCAATATCACTTAAAGTTGATCGAGGCACCAATGCCGGAATTTCATAAACCGATTTGTTACAACGAGGACATCCAATTATCATGCCACTTACTCACTCAGCTCTGCGAACTTACTGATTGCTTTTCTGATGCACGTTTACCTCACGTTTACCTCATTCGGTGACGTACATAGCCACATCCACTTCTCCGGAGGGGTGTCCGGATACTTTTATATATACATATGATCAAGTTCAGGTATATATAATAAAAGTAAAATAAATAAATATATATATATATGTTATATACGAGACAATAATCCATGACAGAGACATTTTCACATAACCAAAATATACTTTATTACAAGATACTTCTGTGGCAACCGAAATAAAAAAGAAACTTAAAGTTAAAAATTTTAAATATTAAACACATTTAAGGAATTATTATTTTAATATTAAATTCATTAAAGATGATTGTCATGGCCGTTATTTCTCATAGAGTGGAATTAATATTTAATCGTACATAGCTAATTGTGCCGCTATAAACCCTCCAATTATTTTACATTTCGTGTGAGTCCTGTAAAGGAATAATTAATTAATAAAATGCTAAATCGATCACACCATTTAAACTTAAACAATAAAACATTTATTATATAACAACATTTATATTCATTAATTATTGAAGCGGAGGGGGCATTTGCGACCAGAATTATTAAAATTACTATCGTGTCTAGGACCAGTGATTATTGTTGAGCACATACCTTCCAATTCGTCTTGGGCTTTGATCATATCTCAAATGCTTGCATCAATTCTCAGTACTGGCCAAAACTTTTTGATGTGTGGCTCCTCCTCGTACTCTGATTGCACTCACACATTGATATATCTCTTATTTTGGAACCTCTACGGGACACTCTACAAGTCTGTTAGGTTTTTCATTCTTCTTTAGTCGTGCTCTTAAGTCAAACATTGTGATTATTCTCTGCTGGTATGCTCTCAAGTCAAAATTCCATAGTTGTCTCCTCTCGTTCTCATGTCACAGGCTGTGGTTCCCTCGGTGTGTGTGTGTGTGGGTGGTAACTCCGCCTTTACTTCTTTTAGGCGCTTATTGGTTACTCCTTTACACAATGGCACCATTGCACGTTTCGTAAGGCCCAGCTCGGCCCCTCTGGTATGGCACCCCTAAATTTATGGTCTTCTGACCTTTAGGTTCACGTAGTAATAAACTATGGTGCCAGCCAGATTACAAACTTTGTCTGCCGTTTTGGCCACCATAAATTTCACACAAAAGGGTATCTCATCAAATGTGAGATCTATTTCTGGTCTCACAACTTCAACAGTGATAGTTACATGGTCTGACCGTCGACCTGATCGTCGACCAGTTCTCACAAAATCTCAGTGCCATGTGCTTAGATCTCTATAAGTGCACTATATATTTACTTTGGAGAGGGATTATGATACGGGCCATGTGGTTTTTATCTTCGCGTTCATTAGGTTTTAAAATGTGTTTAGGAGTGCAGTTTCATATTAGAACGTTTACAGGGTTTAAGATTCGTGAACATATATGGTAGGATGCAGGGAAAGATGAAGTGCAAGATGAAGTGTTTGCCGACTTGTTAATATTAGAGGCGTGGTATAAAATTTGAAGAGGCTGCCAATAAAATTTAATGAGATTGCCATATGGTTGCACAAGTGTTGGACACGAGACAGGAATTCAGAATACTTATGGCGAAAGAAAAAGGCGCGTTATTGGGGAAAAAGCTTAGGCTTAAGGCTTGGACTTAAAATTTATGTAGCATACTTCCCCCCCCAGAACAAAAACCTTGGGCACAGGCACACTTCATGCCCAAGAAACATTTCAATATAAAATCAAAAGAAAATCACAAATAGAATTTATAATATAAAAGCAATAGAAATAGAAATATTCACAGACCTGTTTC
Source organism: Amaurobius ferox (assembly GCA_951213105.1). Taxonomy (NCBI): domain Eukaryota; kingdom Metazoa; phylum Arthropoda; class Arachnida; order Araneae; family Amaurobiidae; genus Amaurobius; species Amaurobius ferox. Next base: position 21,154,443 of record OX578146.1, on the reverse strand, counting down.
CAATTTTACAACAAATTATGAAGATTTTCCCTAAGTATATTTATTTTAATAGACCACTGACACATATTCTAAGAATAGTTCACTAAACTTTTATTTTATTCTGTGTGTGATGAGTTAGTTTATGTTTCATATATGAACAAAATTTTGTAGAGTTCCTTCGTCAGGGGAACTCGCAAGTGCCATTCATTCTTTTCACAATGTCATGAAGTTTGTATTTAAGTTTGTGTTGATGTGTCTGATGATATGTTGTACTCCATGGGATCCCAATAATAACATAATTTTCCAGAAATTTAACAACTTAATATCAATTGTAAGGTTATATGTGATTACAGATGACTTTTAAAATACTTAAATGAAATTACATATGTACTTCATACAGAATCATACAATATGGTTAAATATAAGTTCAAAATTTCACTAAAATGCGTATTTATGTTAACTTCCATTAGTTAACTAAATATACTAAATTTATACAATGTTAAGTGTATTAATCCTAGGGTCAATACATCCTGATAATGACTCCAAATGGTTTTGTCATTTTCATTCATTTTGTAAACCGACAAGATTAATAGACATCTCTCTCCAATTATACTAATGCAGTACACTTCCAATATCACACTTAAAAATAAAATTTAAACCTTTCAAATCTCAGTTTCTCAACTATGTACACTGTAATATTTATCTATATGAGAAAATTCCCATTCTAAATCTCACTCAACCCTTAACTCATTTTTCTCCAAAAAAAATCTTTCTTTTTACATGTTTATTCGTGATTCTCAATAACTCTATATTCATGCATCATTTCTCAAGACGTCTATTTCCTCAACTGTCTTATCTCCTTATTTATTCTTCATTTATTCTTTCATAGCTCATCTATATTATTTTTACCTTACTTTTATCCATGTTTCTATTCTTACATGGATCTAATAACACTGGCAGTTAAAAAGGCTTATCCTCACTTGTGATTGGTATATCCTCATCCCAGTACTAAAGACAAGGGGTAAGTAGAAGTTTTTATAAAAGAAAAAGTTTACTTTTTCAACACAGAGTCAGTTACTTTTTTTACATTACTAGAGCTCTGCAGGGATCGTTGATCATCTTATATGTTTCTTCATCATTCCTCCTTTATCTTAATTACACAACATAATATTTATTTCATACCAAAAATATTTTTCTTTCTTTAAAACTTATTACATTAAAATCATAGTAAATCAAAATCATCACCAATAAAATACTTATCATTACCATACTATGCTTAACATTTATTTACAATAGTCAACTTTATGTGACTGTAACAGATTCTTCAAACTTTATTTATATTATATAAAGTGGAAGAGGCAAAAATAAAATTAAACCATTTCTGATTGCATGACAACCTTTTGGCTTGTCAAGAACATGGGTTCTATGAGCCTTGACTCTTTAGAGGGCTTACTCAAGTATTATATAAAAGGGGAAATGGGCTTTGGCATGTAGCTCTGTCTATCCTCTCCGCTGTTCGCCCACTCATGATCTTGTTAAGAGTGCTTTTCTTTCCAGTTTAATTCAGTTTTTAAGATGTTTTCCCAGAACTGTCAATATCCTACCGGCTTGTCACATACGAGGCAATAATCCAGGACAGAGACATTTTCACATAACCCAAATCTACTTGATTACAAAACACTTCAACAGAAATAGTTACATGGTCTGGCCGTGGTCCTGATCGTCGACCAGTTAGTTCTCACAAAATCTCAGTGCCATCTGCTTCGTTCTCTATAAGTGCACTATATACATATTTACTTCGGAGAGGGATTATGATACGGGCCATGTAGTTTTTATCATTAGGCTTTAAAATGTGATTAGGAGTGTAGTTTCATATTAGAACGTTTACATGGTTCAAGATTCGTGACCATATATGGTATGATCTAGGGAAAGATGAAGTGTAAGATGAAGTGTTTGCCGATTTGTTAATATTATTGACGTGGTATAAAATTTAATGAGGGTGTCAATAAAATTTAATGATATTGCCATATGGATGCACAAGTGTTGGACATGAGATTGGAATTTAGAATACTTATGGTGAAAGAAAAATGTGCTTTATTGGGGAAAAGGCTTAGGCTTAAAATATATATATATATATATTAGAAATATGTAATATAAATATGTAATAATAAAAAATTCAAGTAATATTAACATCACCATAGAAGCAAAATCACGGCAACAATGCCGATAAGAGAAGAGAACAGCCCCAGCCCAAATTCAATGACTAGCCAGAATCAAATTCCTCCTCAGGTCTGAGTATTTAACTCTAACTAACCCAAACAAAAGGCCTGTTTCAGATAGAACAATAGTGCATTACTATAAATACTCAAACTCAGACTACAGGCATAAAAAAATGAAAAAAATGAAGATAGGAAACATTAAGAAAATTTGTATTACCATACGGCAAGAATCCCTCTTCTTTCACAACGTGTATACACGATCAACCTAAGCAGCTTAAAATATCTAGAAACACCGGAATGAACAAGTCGAAATACTACCAGGGAGGCAGTACGAACGTTCACAGTAATACTCCCAGGTCCGTCCAGTGAGTCTAAGCAGGAGACCGGACAAGCAATTCAGAATATGAACAATCAGTATAAGCAATTCTGAATATGAACATGAATCAAAGATGAAAATTCCTACTAAACAAGTAATTCATAGGAAAACTGGATAAACGAGAATACCACTATACACCATTTTAAGGGAGCTTAAATCGTAGTTTCAAAACTGGCAAAAGTTACAATTTTTTAGCGAAAATAAAATTCAAAACATTAATAATAATGCATCTTATTTTCCGATTTTTTGATATTTTTTTTATCATATTATATTATATATATATATATATATATATATATATATATTATTTATTTATTTATTTTTTATGTATGTTAGCCACTATAATTGGGAAAGTTTTCTAGGATGTTATCGAGTGGAAGTTGATACACTGAGTTGATAATTTTAATAACGAACTTGGGAGGATATGAATTTTTAGTCGCTGTACTCAATAATTCCATAAAATGTGCTAATTTATAATATGCATCACAAATTTTATTGATTCTAAGAGCCTGGTTTATTATAATATTTCTAAATACAGATATATGCAAACAAGAGCCAAAATGTTGAATTTTTAATATATTAAATTTAAAATCTTGTCTTTTATCATATAAGTTTATAATCATATAACAATTCTGTAAATTTAAATTTAAATCTAAAACGTTTGCAACATTAGAGTCATTATTACTTGCATTTAATTGTAAATACTTATGATAAAAGTTAAATACTATAGGGATATATATATATATATATATATATATATATATATATATATATATATATATATATATAAATATAACTAAGAAAAAGTAAAAATATGTAAAGGGGGGATGCCAGATAAATTGCATATAAATGGCTGAAAGGGATGGCGACCTCTCATTCCCGTTTAAAGTACTTTTATATCTAGACAACGCTCACGGAAACCAATGCAATACAATGACTGGTCCCCGATATATTTTAAATGGGAATGAGATGTCGCCATCCCTCTCAGCCATTTATATGCAATTTATCTGGCATCCCCTCTTTACATATTTTTACTTTTTCTTAGTTATTTCCTGCTTCGGATTTTAGAGCTGCAATGCGCCTTATCCTAGGTACTATCCTGGTAATTTGATGTAAAATTGTATACATAATTTGAGACTTCGTTTTGAACATATATATATATATATATATATATATTTATATATACACATATATATACACACACATATATATATATATATATATATATATATATATATATATATATATATATATATATATATATATATATATATATATATATATATATATATATATATATATATATATATATATATATATATATATATATATATATATATATATATATAATTTTTCATTCGAAGATCTCAAAGTAAGTATAAGTGTTTCCGCGATACGAGTACTTTCATTTTTCTCAAACAATGCAGGTTATATTTCGGAAGAATTAATCGTTTACATGAAATTTGTATACCTATCAGTAAAGACAAACAAGCTGCTGATGTTTATTGTGATCGGTATAATAAGACATTTATTTGTTTTACTGTGCCTTTGCAAAGTTATAATTTGTTGGGAAATCATTTGTATATATTTCAGATGTTTCTATTATTTTGGAAAAATATATTGTAAAATACGCAAATTTTATTTGATATAAGTATAATATTCTATTATCGAGTGAAAAAATGATAGGGTGGAAACAAAACACGATATGGGAACAATGAAAAAGAAATGAAAAGCTTTTAAGGTTAACAAGCACATATGAATTTTTTGGTAATATTTACAATAGTAACATGCTCCTGCAACGATTATAGACCAAGATAGAGTAAATTGACAGTACTCTAAGAGTGTGATCTGGTTAATATATTAACATATTTTGATATTTCGAGTCATCGTTGTCATATTTGACGAAATATCACCAACTTTGCTACTTTTGGTTAGTTTTATATTCCACCAGACGTTACGAGATATACCGATTGCTTTTAATTGTACCAAGAACGTTTCTAACTTTCTATGGATATAGGGGATATAAGGAAAGTATAGTATACAAGGGAGTTTTTAATGAGTTTAAGAAAGGTGACGTAAAACGAGCTAAATTGAATTGCGAGATATGACAGTGTTCTGAGTATAATATCCGTTACTTTATGAATTCGATGACAATTTAATTGCTGTTTTATTGTATTTGACAGTTGATGTAGTGAACTTTTAATATAGATATAGAGCCATTCCCTGTATATTATTCCCTTTTACGCCTATTAGTGTTTTGAAATAAAAGTGTTGGTTTTCCAGACATTTGGATTCATTTTTGTATCCTGAGAGTACACTGATGATTCCAGAAGATACATTGTAAAAATATAACGTCTCTAATAATAAACTAACTGGTTAAATTTATTAAAGTGATAAATTTATCTCGAAAGTGACTAAATAAGACTATTGATTTTTAAATATATTTTTTATTTTTGAGAAATCACTTCGAAATTTTAAAGCATTGCCTTGATACCACATTTCCCCAAATCAATAGAAATCTTATGTTTAGCGATTATCGTGATATGCTGTGCCTCAAGAACAAAGACGGGCAGACAGACATGACTGCAAGAATAGCTTCTTACCATTTAAGAATGCAGAAACATGAAGATCCTATAAGACTCCACAATATTTTCCTTTTACGTATACTATGTATTGAAAAAAAGCAAATTGAAATAGTAGCAAATATTCTGCGAATACTTCAACGATAAATGATTATGTATCGCAAGTTCTCCAATGATTTATGGAGGCGACAATATCTTATCTGAATGTAAACATCCATTCCAAAAAATATTTGAAGAAATTCAGTACATATCCATTTGTTATAATGCAAAAAAAATTCATCTGACTGCAACAGCTGTTATCTAGAATTTCGTTTGCAATATATTTGAACAAATATACACTTTTTATAAAATTTTCAAAACATATTTTTTATACAGCATGGTATTTTATTAAATATTTAAAATAGTTATATTTTACTTCAATCTCCTGAGTACTAAGATAACTGCAGCAAGCTGCCTGAAATAATAATATACAATTATGAAAGAACATGGTACAGCTGTGTTCAACCCCTAAAAATTCGCTAAAATAGCAAAATTTCAACAAGTTTGATGATAGCTTGATGCTAATTATGTTATGGTATTGTTTTTTCGATTTGTAATCGCATTTTGATACTTTACGTACGATATTTTGATGTTTAACATTGTAATAAATTCTGTCGTTTTCCACATGAAAACCACCAATAGTGTGCTGTTGTTGTTGAGACCCAGACCGTCCGACCTTATAGAAAGGTGTAAGGTAACTGATTGAAAGGCCGGGAAGTGCCACCCAATTTAGACCGGAACCCAGTGGGGGAGGCATACACAGGGACCGTACCCTCCTTCCCCTAACAGCAACCTGTCGGAAGAACTTACGAACCAACATGTTTCACGTAATCGTACTCCGGGTGCACACGACAGCAGTTTTGGCAGTGGCTAGAATCGAACCCGGGCCTACCGAGTGCAATTCCTGCGCGCTAACCACCGGGCTACTGCGCCCCACCGATAGTGTGCGTCGTTTTTGATGTATTGCACCTTTTATGGTCTTAAACTGAAAAATCATGAAACTTATTCTCACTATCAAAAATATCTGAAGTGGGCAGCACATGAATTTCCCTACATTTTTAAAATCATAATCCATTAAATTACGTCTAAATATTGAATTTGACTGTAATACTAACTATATCCAGTTTGGAGTTTTAAAATGTTTTTTATTATTAGGAAACTTAATTCATTTTAAAACATCGCCACATCATGAACATTCCGAAATACTTAAATGTCACAAAAACGTTTTTCTCCCTAAAGTAGTAAGCTATACTTATTTGATTTGCCCTTAAAAATTACGTTGCGGGCCAACATTTGATGAATATATTGAAGGCCTCATTCGTTTATTTCAGATTGTGACGATTTCGCGAACCATTTAGAAAAAACTGCTATTTCTGTTTTTCGAATCTAACCAAAATCTAATCCTGATGTAACATGAAAATAATTATGACACCTGAAAATAATTATAACACCTGATATAACATGAAAATAAATATTAACGTGAAAACATGAAAATAATTATTAGCACTTTTATAAATTATGATTTTATTATTACAAAATTTATTCTTTTCCATCTACAATTCTATGCAATATTTCCGTTGTCATAAGGAGATCCATTAAGTGAGTACCATAGTACATCAAGCATTAATAAAATTACTTCGTACTCATTCAAATATCACATATTACCCTTCATGCCATTTCCATCTGTAATGAGCATATTTTATATACGTAACACAACATCTGTGAAGTGAAGTATGTTTTTTTTTTCCAATAACCAGGCACTTGACTTCCATCATTCGCCTATACATCGGCCAGGAACGTGAACCAGTTAGCCGTCCAAGGACGTTGCCACAGGCGCACCAGAAGGGGGCGGAACACACTGTACCCAACAACACAACATCCATGCCTTACGTGGGACTAGAACCCACAACGCGACGGTCGAAGGATCGCTTGTAGACGCTCGCCTTAACCGCTGGACAACCGCGTTGAAGTGAATTATATCATTAAAACTTATTTTTACTGTGAACTAGCAGTATGCCTGTACTTCTCACGAAATATATAACATAAAGAAAGTAAAACTTCAATTATGTTCATTTTCCTATAATATTTTAAATGACATTGTTATTCTAAATATTTTATTAAAATATTTAATTTATTTCTCCTAAAAAGATGTATAAGAATCTCTGTTCTGGTTATACAAAATTATCTTCACTGGCAGATCCAAAGAAACAAACATCCTGGTCGTACAGAATATTTTATTTAACTCCCAAAAAGCGACAGAATTGAAGACACAGAGAAATTTAATTTAATTTTACAAAATATTGAAATTTCATCAATTAAGGGTAATTTTCATTAATTTTGTATTCTTTAATGAATTCGGCAGCATTTTTATTAATTTTACGGCATTTTAAAAATCGTCAAATCTATTTAAAGTTGGACAGTTGGACTAAGAGGAAAACGCTACCAAAAAATCATTACAATACTATCATCCTTCCAAACGCAATTAATTTAATTGATTTGGTGTCATTTTAATTAATTTGGCAACATTCTTATCGATTTGGCAACATTTTTATCGATTTGGCAATATTTTCGTTAATTAAGTGATACTTGAGCCTATTTGGTATATTTTAAAAATCGTCGTAGTCAAATAGGATGATTAAACTGACAGTCAAAATCTACAGAAACAACATTATAATACCTTTTCAAAATTAAATAAATTTCATTGATTTGGCATAATTTTTATCAATTTTTCGATATTTTTTATCAATTTGGCAACATTTTTATCAATTTGGAGACATTTTTAGCAATTTGACAATATTTTCATTAATTTTCAATATAAAAAAGTCGCCAAGTTGGAGATATCGAACCAAATCTCTCGCGCCAAGCTTTGCAGAGACAGATGAACGGAGATATTTATTTATATTTTTGTGCTTTAGAAGATTATACCCACATATTAGAAGACCCGTACTACAATATATGAATTTTAAAAACGTTTCTCCAAAATAAAACAGATTGTGTAAGAAACTGAAAATATCAATAGAGTATTCATGTGACGTCACGAGCTAAGCACGTGGTTTACTGGAGAACATGTCCGCCACCAGCAAACCTTGAGTAGCAGAGGTTACAGTCGTGTAAACGTTATAGAAATAATAAATAATAATTATGGTTATGTGTGCCATTTTTGCGTGCAGTAAACGCACAGAGCGAGCTATTGGTATATCATTTTACTGATTTCCAATAATTGTGAGCAGTAAAGGTACCAAAGATGAAGAACTGATCGTAAAACGATTGAGTGAATGGTTGTCTCGTGTTCAGCGATTGGACTGTAGAGTTAAATCACATTTATCTCCATGGTTTTATGTTTTTAAGTAAATTATTTTAGTATTATGATGAATGAAAGAATGGAATAAATGTGTATGAATGGAATATTTACTGCTTTTACATAGAGAGCCAGGCAATTTATATTTCAATGACGTCATTTGAATAAAGTTATTTTTTTTCGATGAAGTTCTAAGTTTCTAAATATAATAAATTTTTGTTGTATTGTGATAATTTGAAAAATATTTTAAAATTACAGGTGGTAAAATAAAATTGAATTGCAGGTTTAAAGTGTTTCATAATAAATGCTTTAAGCATGATTTTTTTCTTGTTTATATAGATCCAGATTTTTTTTTTAATATTTCAACTTCCACAGCTAAATAATTTCTCGTGAAAAAAAATTCATCAATTCCTATATAACTTACCTAACAATTGGTTTGCTTACATTCTGCATACGTTAAAATTAGACTTCGTTGAAGACATAATCAAAGTTCATTGATCATTTAAAATCAAAAGTGTTAAAATTGAATAAGCACAGAATTTAGATATACAGACAATATGCAAAAATAAAGCGGTTTTAGTACGGATGCAACACGAAATATAAATATAAACATTCCTTAAAAATCTTGATTTTGACACAATGAAAAAAAATGGCTGCCATATTTTATTTTGTAATGAGTCACGTGATCTATTTGTATAATATGAGTCGGAAACCCAGATCACTCTACGTCCCCTAAGGCATGATCAGCAAATTGAGTGGCCGGTATATAATATGGGTTGTTGTTGTTGTTGAGACCCAGACCGTCCGACCCACCAGAAAGGTGTAAGGTAGCAGTATATAATATGGGTGTAATTATTATTTATTATTTCAATTTTTATATAAAAAATTACTTAACGTACTTTGAGGAATTTTTTTTTACAGATTTTACGTGATAATTTGAATATTTCCTAAAATTTTCAATGCAATTTGTTAAATTTAACTTCGCCTAAAAATGTTGGAAATAAGAGGTCCCAGGGTTCAATATAATTCATTCTTCTAGCCCGAGTTAAATCCAAAACTAATTGGGTAACATTAATTCTATACATTTCCATATGTTCCACAAACCGTTTCAACAACATACTAAAATTTTCATTTTTACGGCTGTTATCGGGTGAACGAACAGACAGACAAAATAAACAAAACCATATACCCTTTTCAACTATGTTACAAAGTGTTAACAAAGTCATCTAGTTTCTAATTCGATATTTTGATTGAAATGCATATTTTAACACGTCATTCGACTATACAGTGACGTGATAAAACATGATGTTATTCAATGACGTCATCATATAATGCTGATGTCACAGAATGACGTAATCAACATCATTAAAAAATATTGAGCTACTATTCTAGTGATTTGACTTGATTTTGGAATCGCATCTGCGTTCTGGCAAAACTGGAAAGAACATATTTCTCTTAATTTAGGTGATCACACTAGTATTTATTTGCGGTCCAACTGTGGATCTCTAAGGGGTATCCTATCCTGTTTAAATTTACAGCTAAATGGCTACACGTGTGTTTTCATGGCTTAAATATCCTCGAGAATGGTTAAATCTAGCTCAAATGTGACTAAATTGGCAACACTGACTACTGAAATTGGTCGGAGTTTACGAGATAATCTTGTCTAGAGAAACATATATTCCAGGATGAATGTGGTCCTTATAATAATTAATAATTTTGGAGTGTTGTTTATTATTGTCAAACCCATTCTATGTATTTTAACTGATTGCGAATGTATTCGGATAAGTGTTCTTTATTGCTTTTCACTTGCAAAAACTAAGAGTATCTAAATGAACGAATGGTTTTCTTATTTAATATTTACTATGGTAATTTTATTGGTTGATAAGAAAAATTTAAAATTTTGTCTGAAAATCAGAATACTCAGTGGTCGCCTGTGAATTACGATAATTGTTAGTTATTATTCCTGAAGGACGACTTAAATTTCCAGATTTGATAACTTAAATTTGATAAAAATTATGCCCACAGCTGAATCATGCTCGACTTCTTTCTGCAATAATATTTGTTACCGTAATATTAACTAACTTAATAGTAAATACTATTAGTTAATAATAGATAAGGACATTTAACCATTTCTTAGTTTTAATAAACATTTAAAAATGAACCCCTATTTTGTATAAAATAATCTTTATTTTATGAGTATATAATTTGTATATTGTGTACAATAGAAAAATAAAGATAATTATTAGCATTTTTTAAATTATGAATTTATCTTTACAAAATACATACTTTTCCATGAGAATGACCTACAATTCCATGCAATATTGTAATTGTCCTTAGGAAGCTAATAAAGAGAACCCCATAATACACATCAAGCTTTGATAAAACTATTTATTTTATTTCTGAGGTCAATATTGTGTTCATTATGACTTTAAACTTATATGATGAAGTTAATTAGACCATATGGAATATAGAATGGTATTTAAGTGATAATTCCCCTAGTCCCACTTTCTCCTTTAATTTCTCTATTCAAACATTATATAATACCTTTTCATTGCACTCCCCTCTACGATGGAGATATTTTAAATACGTAAAGTAATACCTGTAAAGTGTATTATGTTATTAACACTTATTACTTTCCTTATATACATAATGTATAAGGACAGTATTGTGACGAGGTCGAAAATTCGAATTCGAGTTTTCGACGGGAGAGCACGTTTAAAGGATCCCTGATCACGAATCAAGCATTTTTGAAGTGATGCCTGTGTGTGTGTGTGTGTGAAAGTATATGTAAGTGTGTGTGAAAATATGTGTGTGTGTGTGAAAGTATGTGTGTGTGCGTGAAAGTATCTGTGTGTGTGTGAAAGTATGTGTGTGTGTGTCAGTGAGTCTGACGAACGAATGGACCGATTCAAACGAAATTTGGAATAAAAATCACAATCCGTAAACACTGGAAGCCTATTGTTTTTATACGCAATCGAATGTTCAGAACTCCCCTAAATTTTCGAGTGAAATTTGGAAAAAATCGTCAAAAAATCAAAACCGCTAATAAAGTTACACAAATAGACATTTCTTATTTAATTTTTCATTAGAAAACGATTGACTTAAATTTTAGAACGCTAACATGAACCGTTCTCGAGATATTGCATATTTTTAAAAAAACTTATCAAAAAGTTATATAAAATAAAAATAAAAATATTTCCTATTGAGAAACATGTTCACTTTTCATATGTAATAGAATGCGATAAATTTGGTGGCATCATTCTCGTGGATTTAGCTCGTTCCATTCATGAAAAAAATACTTTAACTAATACTTTTATATTTGAACGCCAATAGTCATTTATCTATTGTAAGAATAAATTATTTCTCCGTCCATAATGCTTGGCGAGATTTTGGCGACGAATTTGGCGGAATGTCGACAACTTGGCGGCAATTTAATTGCTGCCAAATTAACAAAAATCTCGCCAAATTGATAAAAATGAAGCTAAATCAATGAAAATGACGACTAGTTGAAGGAAATTCAATATCTTGGAAAGAATATAAGTATCTACTATAAAAATAACATTTTTATAACTGTAAAAGTAGTAAATTCATTGCATTATATAAGGAAAGTCATGCGTTGCCCACATCAGATATTTTATTGTGAATAGCAAGAAATATTTACAACAGCTCTTTACTATATGGTAAAATGGGCATAATTTCATGCAAGGGGAAGGGATGTATTAAAACAGATTCATATGATAGTCACTGTGCTTTTTAATAACGCTCTGTTATTTTAACCCATATTATGCATATCACATTCAGCACTTTTACAATATATTAATATATACAATTGTACTCTGATCAATATTTCAAAGACATCAAATTTGAATAAAAAAAGTTTCAGAAGTGAGGTATAATAAAATATACCGTAATAAAAGTTTACATATATATTTTTTCTTCCTTTTTAATTTTTATATAGAGTGGAATGCATGCTAAAATATTTCGTGATATAAATGTGTCTAAAATAGTTTGATACAAAAATATACATTTTAAAAATGTGAACGGAAATATTAAACTAATTGCTGAATCAGCTTTTGTAAGTAAACATTGGAAATATATCTTATTTGTACTTGTAAATTATGATATCTATATAAAGAAGATACAGATATTTCAAATATATTGTAAAATTTATTTTTGTCTTCTCTATATATAAATAAAATTCCAAAGTTTCTAATTCTAGATTTTGATTTAAATGCATGTTTTAACAGGTCAATAGATCAACAAGGGACGTGACGAAAAATGCATACGTCATCATTCAATGCTGATGGCATCTAATGATGTCATCATATGGACATCTCCACATCATTAAAATATTGAGCTACTTTTCTAGTGACCTGCCCAGTTTTTGCAATCGCAAAATGCAATCGCAAATCGCAAATCACATTTTACAATCTGGAATTGCCTAGTTCTGGCATTACAGGAATGTACCTATTTCTCTTAATTAAGTTGATCACCCTAGAATTTCTTTGTAGTCCATTGGTGGAACTCTAAGTGGCGTCGCGCCCGGTTTAAAGATATAGCTTTATCAAGGTGTTTATTATAAGGTTGGGCTAGGAGCCCGGTAACCAATAAAATATCTGATGTGGGCAGCACATGACTTTTCTTATATAATGCAATGAATTTACTACATTTACAATAAAAAAAAATAGATTATTTTTATAGTAGATATTTATATTCTTTCCAAGATATTGAATTTTCGTCAATGAGTCATCATTTTCATTGATTTAGCGACATTTTTATCCATTTGGCGAGTTTTAGTTAATTTAGCAACATTTAAAAAAGTTGCCAAGTTGGGGACATTCCACAAAATTCGTCGCAAACATCTCGCCAAGCGTTATGGACAGAGAAATAAATTATTCTTACAGCAAATAAATGACTATTGACGCTCAAATACAAAAGTATTACTCAAAGTATTTTTTTCATGAATGGAACGAGCTAGATCCACGAGAATGATGTCATCAAATTCATCGCATGGTATTACATATGAAAAGTGAACATGTTTCTCAATAGAGAGTATTTTTTTTTATTTTATATGACTTTTTGATAATTTTTTTGAAAAATGTGCAATATCTCGAGAGCGGTTCATGTTAGCGTTCTAAAATTTATGTCAATCGTTTTCTAATTAAAAATTACATAAGACATGTCTATTTACGTAACTTTATTAGGAGTTTTGATTTTTGGACCATTTTTTTAAAATTTCACTCGAAAATTTAGGGGGATTCTGAACATTCGATTTCTTATAAAAACAATAGGCTTCCAGTGTTTATGGATTGTAATTTTTGTACCAAATTTCGTTCGATTCGGTCAATTCGTTCGTCAGTTATAGTCTCGACAGGCTTACTGATACACACACACACACACGCGCGCGAGCGCGCGCACGCACAGACATCACTTCAAAAATGTTCGATTCATGATCAGGGATGCTTGAAACGTGCTCTCCCGTCGAAAACTCCAATTCGAATTTTCGACCCCGTCACAATACTTTCCTTATACATTATTGTATATAAGGAAAGTAAAAATTGCCAGCCTTACGTCGACGAGAATAGCATTTCGCCATTCGTGATGTCACGGACCAAGAGGATTATTGCCAAAACACAGCAAGTATTCCCATTGTAACAATTAAAAATTGTTTGTTAATTTTGAAATGGCAATATTCAGACATAAACAACCTGCGCTGTCATTTTTATTTTTGCTTTGCACACTTTCCTCAGTGGCGTCTAACGAGATTATCGGTCTCTTCAGCGAGTTCGAGAACAAATTGAGTTCGTTTGATATTTCTGTGACATCATATGCTCAGAGCCAGAGGGAAAAAATGTAGTTAGTCTTGCTCGGGAAATCCTCCCTCCCCACCATGAGCTTAATACCTCCGAAAATAGCTATATTTAGCCCAAATATTGCTAAATTGGCAATCTTGACTAAGAGAATATAGCTTCAGATTAGGCGATAATCCTCTCTACAGGGTATCTCAAAAAGATTGAAATGCGGTTTAATACCTTACCTGTTGGAGATAAATGGGCAATGTAAATTGCAAAAATGTTGAAAATAAGGTAGGAAATAAGACTACGTTAATGAAATAGTCCTCCCATTAATTTTCAAAAAATTACACGTTTTCAATTTTTATACAACCTCCTTAGACAAAGTTAGTCAATCAGAAAATATTTTACATGTTTTATATTGAAATTTTTTAATGCAACAAGGACATTAAAGAAACCACATACCTGTATCTTTAAAATTGGGCGAATTATATTTAATTGAAAATTGAACTTTGTGAATGGGTACCATATATGCAATTAGAAACGTAAATTTATGACATATCACAAAAAATATGAAACTGGATGATAATACATAGACATTTTTGCGAAATCCGCGTAGGCTCACGATACAATTATGGATTTTTAAGAACTTTTCACATTGAGACACGCCAATAAAAATTTTTGACACATATTAACGTATTCTTGATCTAAACAATTTCCATCGGCAATGTGCTTATAATCCCTATTTTCACCGATGAAACAGCCTTTCACATGGTACGGAAAAGTGGCATAAGTCAGATTTTTAGCTTTATCATAATTCAGTTGATTGTAAAGATAGAGATATGAGGTTTTTTTACTGATCTTGTTGTATTAAAAATAAAAATTTTCTGATTGACCCAATTTGTCTAAGAGGGTCGTATAAAAATTTAAAAAGTGTAACCTTTTGAAAATTAATGTGAGAACTATTTTATTAACGTAATCTAATTTCCTACCTTACTTTCAACATTTTTGCAATTTACATTACCCAATTATCTCCAACAGGTAAAGAATTAAAGCGGGCTTCAATCTTTTTGGGACACCCTGCAGAGAAACAATATTCCTGCCGGATAGTCGTTTATTATCAGTGTCAAGCTCGTTCAATGTATTTTAACGTTTTCCACCTGCAATCATTCGAAGCAGTGTACTTGATCTCGTTTATATTGTATTACCAGGGGGGGCCGTAAAAGCGATGCGCAACGCGACACCTGTTTTCAGAATCTGCGCATGACGTCATCATCGAGTCAAAATTTCTCGATTGCTTGCTGCTCTTCCCGCCGTTTCGTTGTTTATATTGACCTTGGATTTACATATTGTTTTGCATCGTTTGATTTCTTTTACACATTCAAGTGTAGCTATTTTACTTTTATTTAGTACTTTATAATTTCATTAACATCATGCCGAATTGTGCAGTTACTACATGTAAGAACACAAATCGCAACACAAGAGGTATGGGAATTATATTTCATAGTTTCCCTAAAGATGAATCTATGCGAAAAAAATGGTACATTAAGTGCCAAAGATTGGATAAAGTGAATTTTTCAAATCCACGTGTATGTTCCGAGCATTTTGTGGAGGTGGAATATGCTAGAGATTTAAGAGCTGAAATTTTACAATTAGCCCCGTCAAGAAGATTGAACCTCACTGCTGTTCCATCTCAGAAATTGAATACTTCTAGTCCAAGGCCAAGCACTCCAACAAATAATAACTATGATTTTTTACGTAAAAATTTCGAAGAAAATTGTATTGTAAACACGAAATCGGAAAGAACGAGATGTGTATCCAGAGAAGTGAAGAAACGTGCTCTTTCTACTATTACTAGCATATCACCCCCTAAAAAATCTGATGTGGGCGAAACAAAACTTTCCTTATATGATGTAATGAATTTACTACTTTTACAGTAAAAAAATAGGTTTTTCTTATAGTAGATACTAATATTCTTTCCAAGATAATGAATTTTCGACACTGAGTCGTCATTTTCATTGATTTAGCGTCATTTTTATCCATTTGGTGAGATTTTCGTTAATTTGGCAACATTTCAAAAAGTCGCCAAGTTGGCGACATTCCGCCATATTCGTCGCCAAATCTCGCCAAGCGTTATGGACGAAGAAATAAGTTATTCTTACAGCAGATAAATGACTATTGGCGTTCAAATGCAAAAGTATTACTCAAAGTATCTTTTTTCATGAATGGAACGAGCTAGATTCACGAGAATGATGTCGCCCAATTTATCGCATGGTATTACATATAAAAAGTGAACATGTTTCTCAATAGGAAATATGTTTTTTTATTTTATATGACTTTTTGATTATTTTTTTGAAAAATGTGCAATATCTCGAGAACGGTTTGTGTTAGCGTTCAAAAATTTATGTCAATCGTTTTCTAATGAAAAATTACATAAGGAATGTCTCTTTGCGTAGCTTTATTAGTGGTTTTGATTTTTTGACAATATTTTCAAAATTTCATTTGAAAATTTAGAGGGGTGCTGAACATTCGATTGCGTATAAAAACAATAAGCTTCCAGTATTTACGGATTGTGATTTTTGTACCAAATTTGGTTCGAATCGGTCCATTCGTCCGTCAGTTATCGTCTCCACAGACTCACTGACACATCCACACACACACTTTCACACACACAGACATCACTTCAAAAATGTTTGATTCGTGATCAGGGATGCTTGAAACGTGCTCTTTCGTAGAAAACTCGAATTCGAATTTTCGACCCCGTCACAATACTTTCCTAGGATCGCGGTAGCCCATTGGTTAGCGCGCTGGAGTTGCACTCGGTAGGTCCGGGTTCGATTCTAGCCACTGCCAAAACTGCCGCCGTGTTCAAGCGGAGTACGATCACGTTAAACATGTGGGTCCGAAAGTCCTTCCGAGAGGTTGGTGGTAGGGGAAGGAGGGTACGGTCCCTGTGGATGCCTCCCCCACTGGGTTCCGGCTAAATTGGGTGGCACTTCCCGACCGTCCAAACAGTTACCTTACACCTTTCTGGTAGGTCGGACGGTCTGGGTTTCAACAACAACAATACTTTCCTTATACATTATGTATATAAGAAAAGTAAAAAGAAATACGACAAAGAAACATCGACTGAATGTGAAGGGACAAGCGGCTACATGTAAATAGAGAAATTTGGTGGTGAATTTCAGAGCCTGAAATTAATAAAATATTTAATATTGAAATTCTCATGTTTGATTTTTTTTACTTTCCTTATATACATAATGTATAAGGAAAGTATTGTGACGGGGTCGAAAATTCGAATTCGAGTTTTCGACGGGAGAGCACGTTTCAAGTATCCCTGATCACGAATCAAACATTTTTGAAGTGATGTCTGTGTGTGTGTATGTGTGTGTGTGTGTGTGTGTGTGTGTGTGTGTGTGTGTGTGAAAGTATGTGTGTGTGTGTGTGTGTCAGTGAGTCTGTGGAGACGATAACTGACGAACGAATGCACCGATTCGAACCAAATTTGGTACAAAAATCACAATCTGTAAACACTGGAAGCCTATTGTTTTTATACGCAATCGAATGTTCAGAACCCCTCTAAATTTTCGAATGAAATTTTGAAAAAATCGACAAAAAATCAAAACCAATATTAAAATTACGCAAATAGACATTTCTTATGTAATTTTTCATTAGAAAACCATTGACATAAATTTTAGAACGCTAACATGAACCGTTCTTGAGATATTGCACATTTTTCAAAAAAATTATCAAAAAGTCATATAAAATAGAAAAAAAAATATTTCCTATTGAGAAACATGTTCACTTTTCGTATATAATATCATGCGATAAATTGGGTGACATCATTCTCGTGGATCTAGCTCGTTCCATTCATGAAAAAAGATACTTTGAGTAATACTTTTGCATTTGAACACCAATTTATTTGCTGTAAGAACAACTTATTTCTTCGTCCATAACGCTTGGCGAGATTGTGGCGACGAAATTGGCGGAATGTCGCCAACTTGGCGACTTTTTGAAATGTTGCCAAATTAACGAAAATCTCGCCAAATAGATAAAAATGACGCTAAATCAATGAAAATGACGACTAATTGTGGAAAATTCAATATCTAATAAGTTATATAATATATAAATATATAATAATAGTTATATAATATATGTCGAAAATTTTAATATCTAATAAGTTATATATATATATATAACTTATTTCTTCGTCCATAACGCTGGGCGAGATTTTGGCGACGAAATTGGCGGAATGTCGCCAACTTGGCGACTTTTTGAGATGTTGCCAAATTAACGAAAATCTCGCCAAATGGATAAAAATGACGCTAAATCAATGAAAATGACAAATCATTGTCGAAAATTCAATATCTTGGAAAGGATATTAGTATCTACTAGAAGAAAAACATATTTATTACTACTAATTACTAATGTAACAGTAGTAAATTCATTTCATTATATGAGGAAAGTCATGTGTTGCCCACATCAGATTTTTAATTGAAGGAAAAGAACAACACTGAAACAATGTAGTAGACCAATTAATTTTGAGGTTTGGAGGCAATTTTGTTATGTTTTGAGAAATATTGAAAACTGATTGTTTTTTGAAAAAATCATATTTTTTTTTTTTTTTGGGGGGGGGGGTGATTTTTCCAATTGTTTGTTAGCAAACCTAAGTTTTAAGGCAATCGTATTTGCCTTTGGCGAATTTATTGGCTCAACCGATAATTAATAATATCGCAACCCTTCGCCACTGATTCGTAGTCTATATTCAATTGATAATTTTTGCGGCAATATTGGACTACAAGCAATTTATTTTAAATAAAAGAAGCGATAGGGGCTCAAATAACGGGCTCAATTTTGATGGTGGTGATGAAATTTCTAATAGAGATTTTAATTTTGTCAAAATATTTTGGAAGAGACGTGTGACAAGAAGTTGGGATATTTAAAATACGCGATTCTTGGCCTTCGCCATGCGGCTTGGCTCTGACTTACTCGATGGTGACGTCACAACCAGTAGCCAATGACAGCGAGCGCAACGCTAAAATCAACCTATTTTAGGATATAGTAACCTTGTGTATTACGAACACTCAGTTAAACGAATTTTGCTTTATTAATTAATTTCTTTTTTAATTTTACTGGTATATAAGGAAAACATTATATTTTTTGTCGGAAAAATAATTCTCAGTGATCCCCTATGAATAAGGATTGTTGCTAATTAAGCATTTTTTCTGCAGTACGACTTAAATTGTTAGGTTTGTTAACTTACATTTGATAAAATTTATACTTGATAAAAATATATTTAAAATTAGATATTTATTCTTTATTTAGGTCATCACTTCCAAAATTTCTTGGAGGTCCACTGGTGATTCCAGACATGCAATTATTTGTGTTATCGCTTTTGTACTCATTGAAATTATTAATGTGAGGCCAAAATTATCAAAGTTCAAAATGCCAATTTCATACAATATTATAAGTGTTTTGAAAGTCCTAATGTTAGGCAACATTTTAAATGTTCTTGAAGAAATCACAGCTGTGTCGCTATCCCGGCATTGTGCTGAACAGTTATATAACGAACTTATTCATAATTGCCATATGTTACAAGAGTAATTAACACAGTTTTTACATTTTCCTTTAGGAGACTTCACGCAGTTTGAGATCCGGCACGTGATATTACGTGAAAAGATGGAGTGGCCAAGCAGACTTGAAAGTGGGTCAGCCCTACCCGTACTCTATCTAAAAGATGCATCTCGAGGATGATATAGAGACGGTGAAGTAATTGATGTTAAAATCCTCACTCTCGAAGTTTTTGCTGAGTTGTCCATACTGGTCCATTCTGATGATGATAAAGTCTGTAAGTGAAGCGATGACAATAAACTGTTAAAAGAAAATGTGCTAATTAAATCGACAAGCAGGAGAAACGATGACCACTTTCGAATGACTAGACATTGTATCACAGGCACCCATTCTTGCTTAATTAGATTTGTATTGCTGAATATTTAAGTTTATTAAATTCATTAAATCACCGTGAGGAGATCTTATGTGTTTACCAGGACTGATACAATTATTAGTCTTTATAATACCCTCTTTCACTCAAGTTTAAAGTATTGATGTTTAATGATCTGGGACCATATTTACAATCTCAACAAACAGAAGTCGTCCAGAATAAACATTTACGTACTATTAATTACAGAATTTCCGGCCATTATCCATATGATATGCAAACCAGTGGATTTAGACAAAAATGTAATGTAAAGTCCCTTAAAAAAATAAATTGGTCCCGCTTCTTTTTTTTACTATAAAGTTTTAAATAATACTATTGATTGCTCCATTTTATTTTCTTCCCTGGAATTCCATATACGGGGGATTTTAAAATAAATTGCCTTTTTAAGCTTTACATCACATACAAATTTGACTTAGATTAAAAATAAAATTATACTCTGTTATTAATTTTTTGTAATCTGTTTTTATACTAGATAAGAAGGAACAATAGGGCTTCCATTAGCTTTATCACCAACTACAGAAATCAAAACCTGTTTAAAATAATAGTAGAAACACTCCTGAGGTAACGCTCATGAGATGTACAGGGGACACATATTAATTTAAATTTTAAAACATTAATAATTATATTTTATAGGAATCACTTGCTTTTTTATTAATTAAAATGCAAAACCATTTTTTTAATTCATATACAAAGGCTAATCTAGCTTGAAAGTATAAAAATATACTTCTTTAAGTGTGGTGCTTTGAGTTAGGACATGCAAGTTTATTACTTGAAAACTAAAAATAATAGAACATAGCTAATATTTTTTAAAACATAAACACTTCAATTAGTACATTTTATTAATTATAAACTAATGTACTAATATATCTTCTAAAAGTATAAAATAAATAATTCTATTAGCATGAAATATGGGTTCAAAAATTGGGACATCAAACAGGCGTTCATTTTGAAAATCATCCATACCTGTTAATAATACTAGAAAAAAATATTATTTCACAATACTACTACTGTTAAACACAATTACATTAAGAAATTTTCTATCTATATATTTGTTATCTCCATAATGCCTATTTTACTGATATAAATGCTTTTAATTTGATTCCTCACCATTTAAAACGAAAACAGTTTTAAAGCACTTGACATGTATACTACTTAGTATTCTTGTACATTTATGTTCTGTTCTTTTTATATTTGTGTGGGTAATGTAACTAAATTCCATGTGCATTTGATACGTAAATAAATAAATAAATAAATCGGGTTTCGATCTGGCAATCATATTTGGATTGTAGAAGTTTTGAAATATAATCCATCACATTATCCTGTTGCTGTAAAGTATTAGTTATTTTGAAGACCCAGACCGTCCGACTCGTCCTAATATATGAGCGGACTGCCGGGAGTATTAGTTATGCTGTTGTTGTTGCTGAGACCCAGACCGTCTCAGCAACATCCAGACCGACCAGAAAGGTGTAAGGTAACTGTTTGGACAACGGGGAAGTGCCGCACGATTTAAATCGCAATCCAGTGGGGGAGGCATCCGAAGGGACCGTACCCTCACTCCCCTACTACCAACCTCTCGGAAGGATTTACGGACCCACATTTTTAACGTGATCGTACTCCGTGTGAACACTGCGACAGTTTTGGCAGTGGCTCGAATCGAACCCGGGCTTACCGATTGCAATTCCCGCGCGCTAACCACTGGACTACCGCGTCCGAGTATTAGTTATGTTGTTGTTGAAACCCAGACCGTCTGACCTACCAGAAAGGTGTAAGGTAACTGTTTGGACGGTCGGGAAGTGCCACCCAATTTAGACCGGAACCCAGTGGGGGAGGCATCCACAGGGACCGTACCCTCCTTCCCCTACCACCAACCTCTCGGAAGGACTTTCGGATCCACATGTTTAACGTGATCGTACGCCGCATGAACACGGCGGCAGTTTTGGCAGTGGCTGGAATCGAACCCGGGCCTACCGAGTGCAACTCCAGCGCGCTCACCAAAGGGCTACCGCGCCCCTGAGTATTAGTTATGTGTAATAATAAATTAATTAAAATAAAAATGAGTAATTTGCTGAATTACTTTTAATTGTGAAATTTATTTTACCGCTGAGGTAAGTGTTCCGATACAGTAATCAAAATATTGATTTATTGGTGGGCGCAGAATTGTGGATAAAAACCTAAGGAATGTTAATGATAAATACAAGTGATATAAATATAATAATATTTCATTTAGTATTATTTGAATTTAATTGCAGCTCTTAATAGAATGAAAGCTTCTGTATTGTTGCAAATATGTTGAAGTACTGCACGTAATCTTCAACGAAAGTCAGGTAATAGAAAGATCAGTTGTTTTATTTACAAATATTTATATTTTTCATTGATTGATATATAAATTGCTTAGAAAAGATATATGGAAACAAAACTACAACCATTAATTTTAGTTATTTTTATAACTTAGACAGATAAAACCAAACATAACGATACATCATTAATACTCTTTAGTAGAACAAAATAAAGATTATACATTCTTTGATACTACATCCCATACTTTTGACTAACAAAAGAGTTCCATCAAGGGATGCATTGAAGAAGATGATATACAGCTTTGTATTATCTTTTCTTACATTGATTGCAAACGGAAAAGACAAATTATTCTGCAAAGATAAATATTATTATATAAATACAGACAGTTTTATAAATATTATTATTGAGTGACATTCACATTATTTTGCGCAGCAAAAATTTGAAAACAGAGTTATACAGGGTCTTTCAAAAGTACGTATAAACGCTAAAAATTCACTAAAAATCGAAAACTCATCGCATTGAGGTACGGTTTACACCATAAGTATTGCTAAGATGGGTGGTTTTATTTTGACGTAAAAAATTTTGCACTTTAAAAAATCACCTATAGGTGGCGCTGAACGCATTGGAAAGACAAGTAAAATAACTTACTGTATGTGTCAAATCGTGTCAATCGTGGGATGCTGATTCTCTGCTCACGTAATACAGCTTCACTAGCAAGGCTTTCCCGATCAAAGTTAACATTCGCGCAAAACTTCTTTGCACCATTTACTACTGAATCAAATGAAGAATCTACAGAGCACTACAGCTCTTTTATAACAGCCTCATTTGCATACTTCAGGAATATGTATTCGGGTAAGAGCTACCCTTAGGTGATTTTTTAAACTACAATTTTTTTTTCTCGTCAAAAAGAAAAAAAAACATCCTGGCAATACTTATGGTGTAAACCGTACCTCAATGCGATGATTTTTCGATTTTTAATGAAGTTTTAAAGTTTATACGGATTTTGAAAGATCCTGTATTTGTAATAAATATCTGATTATAATTTTATATCGTATCTGAAAAATATAATTACATTTATAATAATATTATGAAACGCAAACAATATACTTTGGAAGTTATATTGTACATAGAAGGCTTTTAATGTTATAAGCCGATTAGAAGGCTTTGACTAGAAGTTGATTAGAAGGCAAGTTGATATAGAAGGCTTTTAATGTTATAAGTTACTTCCTGATACTAAAATGATTTCAGCCGAACCTCGAATTTCCGGCCTTATTGGAACCGTAAGGGGGGTTCAGATAATAGAACATTTCGGGTAGTCAATTTTTTGTTACATCTAGCATACCTTTAAGATTGTAAATAAAAAATCCATTTATGAAACAATAAAATGAGACTACACATCACACAGAATTATCACATTGAATTTACAAACATCAGTATATAATTTCATAAAACAGATAAAATGTTTATTTGTTTAAATTACTTCCTTTGTGATGGCAATGGTTCTCAGATGTGTTAGCATTTGTAAAAGCGGTAGAGATGGTAACTCGGTAAAGATGATAATTCGGTTTTCTATCTTCTTCCTGGAACTGCAGAATTATCTACAGCAGCAAGCGTTTTTGAAGACTACATCTTCCAATACACTCTTGCTTGATAATTGAACATAGTTTTAGATTTGATCTACACTTAATTCTTTGTCTTCGTATTCTTCAACTTCGACTCTTTGACCTACCCGAAGATATAAGGTATATGTTTGGATGGTCGGTAAGTATCCTCTTATTTAGACCGTAACCCAGTGGGGGGAAGCTTCAACAGGGGCAGTGCCCTCCTTCCCCTACCACCAACCTCTCGGAAAGACTTACGACCCCACATACTTTATGTGCCCGTATTCAGGGTGAACACGGGGACAGTTTGGGCAGAGCCAGGAATTGGACTTGGGTTATCCAAGTACAATCCCCAGTCCAAGTACAATCCCCAGTCCAAGTACTTCTTAGCTAGAATGGATACATGCAGTTTTGGGGGGGGGGGGCATTTCGCAAAAAGAAGGCGAATTACTTTAATCAAATTTGTACCAATGTCTCATCAGCATCAGGGTCAATTACCTACCAAATTGCATAAAATTTGGTCAATTAGCTTTTGAGTTAGAGTGGATAGATATGTGGTAGCCGACTCTGCTCTTGCCAAAAGACATCCATCGACGATGCTTGGAACCTGTACCCGAATTATAATTCCGGAGTGGGAAGCTAGCTTTTGCTCTAATCAATGTCGGTCTTGT
This sequence comes from Amaurobius ferox, assembly GCA_951213105.1. NCBI lineage: Eukaryota > Metazoa > Arthropoda > Arachnida > Araneae > Amaurobiidae > Amaurobius > Amaurobius ferox. The sequence goes on along the minus strand of OX578146.1, from coordinate 21,129,590 downwards.
AAGCACGAGGTCCCGAGTACGGGCCTGGCGATTCTCAATCGCTACAAATGGTTACCCTGGACGTACGAGCACGAAAAAAACCTTCTGTCTCCAACGATCTCACTTCTCAACACCAGATGGCAGCACCACGCTGAACCTGAGGAGCCCACCACTTCCTGCTTGACCACGACTGACGTCACGCCAGAGGCCATACGCCTTCAGGCCATTCAGCCTCTCAGCTAAGTTTCAAATGGGGACACGCGGGGTTTTCTGGAATGACCCCCCTCCTCGCCGAAATTCGATGCGGGCTTCTCATCGGAGGGGGAGAGGAGTGTGTGGCAGCCGACTCTGCTCCTGCCAAAAGACATCCATCGAAGATGCTTGGAACCAGCATCCGAATTATAAGTTCGGAGGGGAAGCTAGCTTTTGCTCTAAACGTATAATGTCGGTATTGTAAGCACGGGGTCCCGAGTTCGGTCCGGGCTCGGGCTTGGCAACGCTCAATCGCTACAGATACATTGCACAGACAGACTACACACACATAGACGTCAAGTTAAAAATAGTTTTACGTGTTCTAGAGGTCCGAAAACGTGTAGATCAGTCGAAAACTCAACTTGCGATTTTTGACATGATTCCAACATTTTCATTATACATTACCATGTATTGCAAGGAAAGTAAAAAGACCCACGACCCTATGTTTTGAACGTTGAATCGTACGTTCGTCACAGGACATTCATACGACAACAGGTAAAACTACTTCGAAGTATACAAGTAACTGATATTCCGTTTAACTCCAAATTTATAATTATCCGTATTGATAGCATCATAATAACCAATACAGCCCATGTATGAAAATATTTTAATAATTGATTCATCAATTTAGCTTCATTCTTACAGTTTTGGCGATATTCTAGTCAAACTGGGGCAAAGTTTTTCGCTAAATGAGTCGCTAAGTTCGACACATGTATCGCCAAACGTTGCAGATAATGGAGAGAAGAGCGATTTATATATATAAATGACTTTTGGTGAACAGATAGAAGTCAAGATAAAAAACTGTTGCCCAGTTGCCCAAATTATATTATCTCGTGATTGAAATGAAATAAATTCAACAAATGTATCGCAAAGTATTTAATATAAAAAGTAAACATTTTTCACAATAGTTAATATATTTATAGTTTGTGATATTTTAATAAATTTATTTTAAGATGTGCAATTTCTGGAGAACGGTTCATGCTAACGTTCTAAATTTTGTGTCATTCATTCTTTCATAAATGCAGCAAAAATATTACTGAAACTTTTGATTCTGCAATGATTTCTTAAAAATTTTATTCGAAAATTTAGTATTATTTCAAATTTTTAATTTCTTTCAAAAGTTAAAGGGTACCAGTATTATGCCACCAATTGCAATACTTTTACCCAATTTAGTTTTAGACGTATTATTTTTCATAAATGCTGCAAAAATATTACTGAAACTTTTGATTCTGTAAATTCGTTCATGAGATATCGCATCTCCTCCCCCCCTCTCTCTCTCTCTCTTTCGCTCTCTCTCTCTATCTATCTCTCTCTCTCTCTATCTATCTCCCGGCTTCCCTTTCTCTCTATTTCCCTCTCTATATCTCTGTTTTCATATCTCTCTCTCTTTCGATGTCGAGATTTTGTCATATTAACATCAAAATCAGTATATTTTATTACTTCCGAAACATGTTTTGATTACAATATAGTAATGTCCTTCTGTTTGTTGTCCATTTTTTCTAAAAAAGATGGCTGCCACAAATATTATTCGATTTTCACGAAACTTTATATATGACTTTGTTAATAAAGAAACTAAAACTAAATATACTTTTTTGAAATTCGTGCGAAAACTTCTAAATTTATTCGAGATTTTATATTTTCTAAACATGGCAGCACATTTGATATAAATATGCATAAAAGAACTGAAATAGTTAAAACTGAAAGACCGAAAACGGATTAAAATTTATAACCCAATTATCACGAAACTTCAAAGTTTCAATCACTGTAGTAAAAAATAGTTGCGATTTTAATTTTTGTCTTCTTGACGTCATTTACTCCCTCCCTAAATGATTCACTATCAAACGCGGTGCCAAAGGCCGTACCGTGCTGAAAACACCGGTTCTCGTTAGATCACCGAAGTCAGGCAGCATCGGTCGTGGTTAGTTCTTGGGTGGGTGACCACCTGGGAACACCGTGTGCTGTTGGCACGTTTCAGGCGCAGTAGCCCGGTGATTTGCGCGCTGGATTTGCACGCTGCCACAACTGCCGCCGAGTTCATTCGGAGTACGATCGCGTTAAACATGTGGGTCCGTAAGTTCTTCCGAGAGGTTGGTGGTAGGGGAAGGAAGGTACGGTCCCTGTGGATGCCTCCCCCACTGGATTCCGGTCTAAATTGGGTTTCACTTCCCGGCCGTCCAATCAGTTACCTTACATCTTTCTGGTAGGTCGAACGGTCTGGGTCTCAACAACAACTATCAAACGTGGTGTCAATCGAATACATTTTCCAAGACTTGAAAATGACTGGTAATATGTTATAATTCTGATTGTTTAGATGAACAATACATATTTTACATTTTTTTTTTAATTTGGAAAAATATATTACAACTATTTTAAACGATGTTGAGAATTTAATTATCTCTCCTTATTGATACAGATGGCGCTACGACGCCATTCGCTTTTATACTAATCGTTTTGTTTTAGTTAGTGACTATAATCTGATAGAGTTCGGAAGCCGGAATGTTCTCCCGGGTAATAATACGTTTAGAAAAATATAAATTATGTAAATAGGAATAAATGTTGTACACGCTTTAATGATTGTTAGAGTGTTTTAATGTCGGACTTATCTCAAGTTGTGATTGTTTCTCTACCACCGAGAACAAGTGAAGTTCCGTGCGAGTTCTGAAGAATATATTTTACAGCGGATTCAGATATGAGAAAGGCTAGTGGAGCCACTCTCCAGTGAAATTATTTTGAGCTCCATTTTATATTAAGCTCTAACTCTCATTTTATAGCACTGATTATTGCACTGGTAGCACGATTTCAGGACAAACCTATTTAAGGAATGTTGACTAGAAGATTGATATATGTGTGTCTAACATATCCCTTTTTGTCGGGAAGATAATATTTACTAATAACGAATTTCTTCTGTATATCAGAAAAAGAAATTCCATATCAATAATATAGATTGCCACATATATATTCTTCGGTACAAATTTTATGTGATGTCCTACAAAAATAAGACGGTATAAATAGATAAATAGAGAGTATCGATAAATATTTATGGACAGTAATAAAAGGGCAGACAGCGGATTTTATTTGATATTGATTCACAAATAAAAACTTTTCGCCACGATACAAATAAAATCCGATAATAAACTGCATATCGGGTCACTTAAAAATGTTTGAAAGTGTGAGTTTTTAAGGTTACAAGATGTTGCTTTGTACAGGTTTCAATAAATGTAGTTTCATATACGAAATTCAAGTGTGTTCAAATTTTAAACTTTTGATGGTGCACATAAAATATAAAAATTTAAGAAATCCAATTATTGGAAAACTAGAAAATGGCCAGAAATATATATAAATGTATTCTTCACTGTTCACCAGCTTAGCACATGGATTCAGAAATCCTGTCTAGTGATTCATGGTAATAATCGATTTCTTGATAATCTATATCATCCATTTACTCTTGCAGTCTGAGTTATGGTATTTATAGCAACGAACTATTGCCATATCCGAAACAAGCATTTGTGTGGGTTAAGATCGGTTGGATGCTCAGACCTGATGAGGAATCTAATCTAAATTAACCTCCAAATTAAGCACAGTGCTGTTCATTTTGTTTTACATCATATTGGCCGTGTTTTAACTGTTTTGAGTATTTTATGGTTGAAATGTTTTGTCATTAATTACTTGCCATCAGTTATTAATCCATATATATATATATATATATGCAAGGTAGGATCAAAAAGTTCGGAAACTGTGCTAATATGTCCAACCCTGATTGGAGGACAGGATAATTATTTTACCGTGCCGTAGAGACACATGTGACGCGATATGTGAAAAGGAAGAAGCAGGTGTTTTTAAAGACAATGCGTGTCTGTGAACGGTAGTCGTTCGAAGTTAGAAATGACGTTTGAAGAACAACGTGCGAATATCAATTTCTGCCAGTGTTTGGAGAAATGGTTGATAGAAAGCAGCAGGTGCAATATTTCTGTGGGGGATTTTCACAAATGCTGGCAGAATATGATTCCCCTACCACAAAAGGGGTGGTTCCTCCGTTTTGACCTTGGAGATATTCCGAGCAATCCTAGTGCCTGCTTGACGCGCTCTAAAAATCAAATGCATACCTCGGATAAAACATATATATAATTAATTAACGGATATGTTTATGGAATTTTTTTTAGTAATTTGTGGATCGTACGCAAGTGCTGAAATAAACGTTGGATGCAAGTCCATTTCTGTATACCGTAATATAAAAATCAACATAGTTTAAAACGTCTGGAAAGTATATATATTTTAAAACAATCACTAAAATAGTTTAATAATTGTATGGATTCTTTCACTGTTTATTTAAATTATGACATTTTCGATCTTTCTGATGGTGTCAAGAAGGAAAGCCTGTGCCAACATTTTAGGTCGTTAAAGAATTGATCTGTGTGAATACTGATCGAAATCGTTGTTTATGGGACTAAAACAAAACAAAAAAATAAATAAATATTTTGAACTGACAATTAGGACGAGGTGTACTCATTAGTGTCCTAAAGTACCTGAGCAACCAATTTTATGGTCCTATGATACTTATAGATTTTCCGCTACAGACAGTATAGTCACATATATAAACGGATATCGTCCTTTATTAATTAAGATGTCCTAAGTAAGTCCTGAAATACCCATTATTGTTCAGAGGAAGAGCCATCAATTCACACATTAAGTCTGTAGTAAAGTGAGCATGGCAGATTGAATAAAAACGATTGTAGCCCCCAGTGGATAATTTAAATAGCTAGAAGGAGGAAATCAGTACTAAAATAAGATAGAACATCCATCAAAATATTCAAAGCAGATATTCAGTGATTAAAACTACAAACATAAATGCCCTATTCTGTTAAGAAATGGAAACTTTCAAGCAAAATTTCATCTTACGCAGTGAGCGTGTAATTTGGAACCATTCTCTGGCGTTCATTTTCTTCTTTGGTATTTCACCATTCATTGAATTTGTCCCACGTTCCTTCCTTCCTCCTGGGTTTTTACTTATTTCCATCTCCCGCCGTTGACAGCACTCTATCTCTGCTTCATTCAAGTTGCCACTGTTTCTAATGTCAGTCGCCGTTTCAGTTCTCTGTTCAATTCGTCTTTACGTCACTGGTGAAGGTTGCAGGTATACTGCTTCTAAAGAATATATTTTAATTTCATTACATTAGCAGCAGTTTAAGCTCAAAGTGTCTGCACTAAAGTTTGTGATCTGAAGCGATTTAAGATTTTTAACTTTTTGGATCTAGTAAAGGGTAACTCAAAACGTATGCAAAAATTGAAAACATGTTTATGCGGAAATGTTGCTTGGCACATATATTCATACACAGAGGGTCAAGAAATGTCATTTATCAAGCAAATGACTTGAGAAGTATTAGGGTTATCGTATATTACTTTCACTACCATAATTGGTAATGTATAGGGAAAGTATTAGAATCGTGTCGAAAATTGCAATTCGAGGTTTATAGGATCTACACGTTTCAAGTATCCTAGATACGAAAAAAAAAAACTCTCAGTTGCAAAGAAATATATGCACCCATAAGAAAGGGTGCAAACGCCGTGACAATAGAAATATATGTATAGTTTGAGGAGATATACAAATTATTAGAACTTCGGAGCAAAAAACGTCTTATTAAGAAATTTTTGCAACAAGAAGATGATATTTTAGTAGCTGGTAAATTATCCCCTGGCAGCTATATAAGCCAATATTCGGTGCGGCATAGAGTTAAGTTACTTAAGTCCCGTGCGGAAGACTGTGTCACAAATTCTGTAGCTGGTCAGCTAAATCAGTGATATTTTGAAAAGACTGCAAATATCGTCCCAGAATATCCCAGGCGTGTTCTATTGGTGATAGGTCTGGGGACATGGGTGGTCATGGAAGAGTAGTAAATCCTCGAAGATACTGTTGAGGAAGTCGTGAAGTATGTTGTCTAGCGTTGTCTTGTTGTCAAATGGAACTTGGGTGGCGAGGTAGCATAGGCAGAGCAATCGGCAGCAAAATATCATCGTACCAGCGAGCCATCAGATTGCGTTGTAGCACGAAAGCAGGAGATCGGCTGTCCTACAAGATGGCTCATACAGACTGTTACACGTATGCGGTCCGGCCCTCCAAACGGCTGCTCATATCTTAGGACGAGTCGGGCGATCTGGGTTTTCGGCACACGTATGTGGTGGTCATCAGCAGTGATAGAGAACCGGAATTCGTCGCTAAAGATAACATGCCCCTAATCGGACACTGTCCAGCTTGACGGAGGTCGGCACCAACCTAGATGTTGAGGGATTAGTTGTAAGCGCCTTAATGGACGTCGATACCTAATCCCACCTTCTTCCAGTCGTAACCGACTAGAATCCTTTGATACAGGATGCATGGAGAATGACAAATGCTTTCTAATGGCTGATACCTACGTCATTGATAGGAACGTGGCCCCATTCCTGACTGCACAATCCTCTCGAACTGTATGGGACATCATGAGCCTCTGTGACAGTTACACGTGCCTTTTCTGATACACTATTTTCAACGCCGAGCAATTACCATATCGCTTCGACCAAAATGGTGAATTATATATTTGTTAGACTAACCATAGCTTCGTTTAGGCCTATGATGTAATCTCCCAACAAATCTGACTATTTTTCGTAGCGCTCTCGATTACGTCTCATAGACATCTTTGTACACAACTTGCAGTATCACAGCAGAAAATTCAGTCTCAATTGCCCGTTTGTGCGAAAACCGGTCGTTTTAAATGCTGCACGATGAATCGTTGCACGAGTCCAATAATATCATTGGCGCTGACAGTTTGATCATTTGCATAACTCTTAAAACGACATTTGCATGCTGAGTTTTGCGAAAATTTTTTATGGATGCATATATATATATATATATATATATATATATATATATATATACATATAATTTTATAACTATAAGAATTTTAGTGTTTGTAATAAAAATATATTTGCACAGTAACTGAATATATATGGCGCTTAGCAGCCGTACCCCTTCAGCTACATATAAATTTCCAAAAGGATCGAATGAAGAAGGAAGTGACGTACCACAAATTGTCCGTGGGGAGTTGTGACCCCCCCCCCCCCACTCACCAGTTAAACATGGTTTACATTTCGGTAACACTCCCGGGAACCGGTACTTCACTGTGAATTGGCAAAAACCACAAAGAATAAAAATGACAAGAAATATATGACTGGAAGGAAAAATACCACCAGTGTAAAACACAGGAGTAAACCAACATTGAATTACATTAATAACTTCTAATTTTTGTATAAACAGGGAAAAGCTATATATCAATTAAAGAAGTTAAACTCAATACTCCAAACGATCTTAATTGCCTCCATCAAATCCACTACAACTAGTCCACGACACTCTAATCTATACCTATACCACACACATTTAGTTTACACTACCCGAGGTAATATTGAATTTCTCGATCCAACCTCTCACTATCGTTATTTATGCCTCTTATTAGCGGGTAACCCTCATGACATTCAGTTAAAGTTATGTTATAAAAACCTTTTACTGTGTGCATTAAAAACCATGGTAGATAACCTTGTTTTATTGCTGCTTGCAAGTAAGCCACATCACAATTATATTGGTCTAAGATTTTGGCATTTAATTTTTTACTTCGTATTAATTGATTTATAATAATGTTTCTGAATATATTTTTATGTAGACAAGTATTCCAATGCACCAAATATATAATTTTAAAGGTGAAATCGTTTCTTTTATCGTAAAGACGAAAAAGGGTCTATTATTTTCGCCAGAAGCAATGCGCATATTCAGGATCACACATCCAGGCAACTGGATTATTACTTATTTATTTTGATTGTTTCAAATAAAAAAATCTGATGTGGGCAGCACATGACTTTCCCTACAGACTCAAATTCATTTTTTCTTTAATTCTTAAATAATTCGTTAGATTGAGTTTAATTGCCCAAAATAACACTAAATTGCATTTTTTATTCAATTTCTGTTTTTATTTGGTAATTGGAAATTTTCCCGACAGCGGCGTAAAAAAATGCAAGAAATCTCAAATATCTTGAGAGCGGCTAATCCTAAAGTATAATTCAATGTGTTATATTCTTTTCCTCGTCAAAAATTGCGTATAAAACAAGAATTTAACTGGTATATTTCAGCATATGTTTTTTTTTTTTAACTTTTTTTTCTGGCCATTTCGTAAAAAAAGGCAGGTTGTTCTTTTCCGAATCGTACCAAAATCTACTCAGCACCAAAGTATCCAACAAGTAACTTATCTACCAAATTTTGTGAAATTTGGTCAATTAGTTTTTGAGTTAGAGGGGATACATACATTGTACAGACAGACAGACACACACACACACACACACCAGACACTCAGACACGCACACAGACGTCACACTAAAAAATGGTTTTTTCGTATTCTAGAGGTCTCGAAACGTGTTGAACCGTCGAAACGCGAAATGCGATTTTCGACATGATTCCAATACATTCCCTATACATTATTACCATGTATTGCAGGGAAAGTAAAATAACATGTCTCAATGTGAAAAGTACTTAAGAATCCCCGATTACATCGTGAGCCTTCGCGGAATTCACAAAAATGTCTCCTATGTATTATCATCCAGTTTTATTTTTTTGTGATATGTCACAAATTTACATTTCTAATTTGATATATGGTCCCCATTCACAATGTTTAATTTTCAATTAAATATAACTCACTCATTTTTAACGATACAGATACGTGGGTCTTTTTAATGATTTTGTTGCATTACAAATAAAAATACAAATTCTGATTGACCAAATTTGTCTAAGGGGATCGTATAAAAATTTAAAAAGTGTAATTTTTTGAAAATTATTGGGCGAACTATTTCATTAACGTAGTCTTATTTTCTTACCTCACTTTCAACATTTTTGCAATTTACATTGCCAATTTATCCCCAACAGGTAAACAATTAAAGCGTGTTTCAATCTTTTTGGGACACCCTGTACATATATATATATATATATATATATATATATATATATGCAACAGGGTGCAATATCTGTATCTCTCTGTCTGTTTACCCTCTCTAACTCGAAAGCTAATACACTAAATTTCATAAAATGTGGTAGGTACATCACTTGTGGGCTACCCTGGTGCTGTTTAGATTTTAGTAAGTTTCTTAAAAAAAGAACCTGCATTTTTCGGTAGATGGAAGCTACTTTATTTGATGAGTTATTTACGTGTTATCTTGGTGCTGATAACATTTTTGTGCGATTCTGAAAAATAATAATCTGCTTTTTTCTTGCGAAATGTCCCTCAAAATTAGTCAAAATCTAAAATAAAAGACTACATAAGCTGAAATGTATCAATTAAGTGCTTGCTTTATGTTTAATTTTTGAAGATGATGAAAATAAGACCAACCTCTTTACTCTAAGACCATTCTCGAAATATTAAAGTTTTTCTTTCTTTAATTTTGAGAAGACGCTTTTCACTGTAGTTTATTTGATAAAAATTTAAAAATTTAGTGGTGAAGTCGATCGAAGTTAATCTTGATCCTCTTTAGAGTTTGGCATGTTTCCGGAATATATAATTGATCTAATTTTTCTTCTTGAAATTGTCTGCAAACATCGTGAAAATCTGAAATAAATGAAAAATAAATGAATATAATTGCTGAAATATATTAAATATATACATGTTCTTCATGTAATTTTCAACAACGAAGTGAATAAGCCTGACTTTATGACTCTAGGATGAACAGATCGCAACAAAAATCGTCTGATTGTCTGTATGTCTGTTCAATGTATGTATCAGGTCTAATTCAAAAGTTAACCAAATAATTTGGAATATTTAAGAGCGGAAGACTTTCATGTACTAAAAGTATTCAGCTCTTCAAAAAGATTAAGCTGCCAAATGAAAAGAACATGTATTAATAATTCAAATTGGATATAATATCGATAAAGTATCCATGTGATTTTCAGCAATTGAACCCAATTTAATGCGTTATGAAATAATAAAATACGAATATGAATTTGAATCTTTAGGGAAAGTTGTGTGGTGTCAATATCAGAGTTTTTATGCAGGTGTATTGGAAACCTTTATGGCTCTGCACAGTGAAACGACTTTATTTTGACGAGGAGCATGACCACTTGTTCTAGAGTAGTGCGGGTCTTTCTCTCTTCCTGTTAGAGATAGAGGAAGATGTCATTTGCAAAGTTACAGATTGTTGCAAAATTATTACTGTGCATTTTTGTCCCACACTGAAATTGAACACGGTGATATAACAATTTTAAATTATTACTCTCTATGTAACAGTGCAAGATTAGACAGAGCGGAAAACATTAATCTTATTGCACGTTTGCATACATTGTGGCTGAAGATGAATATTTTGTATTTTGGGTAATTAAGTAAAAGTTATTTCTGCTTAATTGTCTAAATGCTCTATTATGTAGGAAGGGTATTGTGTACATTGACTGTCAGGGTTGTATTCCACATTTATAGAGAAAATATAGCACACATATTTCAAAGTTCTACAACTTTGTTGTTGACATTTTCCCCTTAATTCTAACATAATATTAGATAATCCCTCGTATTTCTCTAAAAGTGGGTTATCCCCCTAAAGTTGTCTTATTAACACTTTACAACATAGTTGAAAAGTGTTTATGACATTGTTCATTCATTCTGTCTGTCTGTCTGTCTGTCTGTCTGTCCGTTAGCACGATAACTGCAGTAAAATAACTTTATCAAATGAAATTTTAGTATGTTGTTCAGACGGTCTGTGGGACTTATGAGAATATAAATGAATAATATCACCCAATTAGTTTCGGATTGAACCCGGGTTCAAAAATGAAATAAATTAAACCCTATGGGACCTTATTTTTCAAAAAATTTTTAAACGGATTTAAAATTCACAAACTTTTAGAAAATATTCAAATTATCCCATAAAATATATAAAAAAAATTCAGCAAAATGTATTCAGTAGTTGTTTAAATAAATATTAAAATAATAATTACACCCTTTATATGAAAAGATCACGTGACTCTTATGTGAAGAGATCACGTGACTATTATATGAAGAGTTCACGTGACCCACTTCAAAATACAATATGGCATCCATCTTGTTTCAAAATCGCAATTTTTAAAGTTCTTTTTAATTCATATTCAGTGTTGTATCCGTCCTAAAACCGCTTTATTTTTGCTTAAATTATGTGCATCTAGTTACTGAAAAAACGCAATTACAATATAGCTGAATTTAAATGATAATCCAACTTTGATTATTTCTACAACGAAGCCTTATTTTCACTTATGGAGAATGTAAATACCAAAAGATGTAGAATAAGTTTTATAAGAATTGCTGCATTTCTTTAAAGCAAAATTATTTAGCTCATGGAGTCTGCAATATAGCTGATATGAATGAAATATTCATTGACACAGAGATGCAAACGATTTCTTCGATGAAGTTTTAAGCATAGAGTTAAATTACTTGTACTGCCATGGTTTTAAGTTTTTAAATAAAGTAAATTATTTTAGTATTGTGATGAATGAAATGAATGAGAAAAAGTTTATGAATGAAATGCTGCTTTTATAGAGAGGGCCAGGCGTGTTATATTTCGATGACGTCATTTGAATAAATTTCATTTGATTTCGATGAAGTTTTCAAATATAATGAAATATTGTAGTATTATGATAATTTTAAAAATTTTACCGAGGAGTGCATCGCATTTTAGAGATGTTTAAACCAGGCAATTTATATTCCAATGCCGCCATTTGAATAAAGTCCATTTTTTTCAATGAAGTTTTAAGTTTTCAAATATAATGAATTAATGTAGTATTGTGATAATTTAAAAAATATTACCGAGGAATTTATCGCATTTTAGAGATGTTTAAATAAAAATTGCATTGTAGTTGGGAAGTGTTTCATAATCAATGCTTTATGCATGATTGATCTTTCTTGTGTGTGTAGTGATGTGGATGTTTCTTCACGAAAGTATATACGATAAACCTAACGCTTTTCAGATATTGACCGTGACATTTCTCGATACACCTTATGTGTATGAGAATATCGAATAGTGCCCTGGATTCCAATATATATACATATATACATATATATATATATATTTCCAAACTGGCTAGGATTTCAAAAAATGACAGAATTTCAAGACATTTCTTATTATTGATAAAGTTTACTGAATTGCAAAATGCTGTATAAATTTTCGGTTGATTTATTAAAAGAAATGAATTTGAAACTTTCTAAATCAAATATTTTAGTTTCATACACCCTGTTTGATTAAATATGAGTTTGTGATTTTATTCTGAATGAAACGTCTGGCGGATTTATTTAGATATTTGTACATACTGGTTTTTGAATATAAAGAAATTCTGCATATTTTAAAGCTAATAAAACATTCCATATTTGCCCTATTTTTATGGCCAAATATTCATTAAACTGTATTCCACAAATAAACTATTTCTTTTTCATGTATCTAGATATTTGGTATTGGAAATGTTTTAACAAATATTAGTTGCAAATAGCTTTTCTTCACTTTTTAGGGAAAAATGTAATTGAAAATAGTTTTCACTTTATGTTTAATTCTATAAAATCTATATAAATAAAATTGTAAATCTGTCTGTGTGTTTGTTTCATCATCACGGCTGAACGGCTGCACCGAAATGGATGAAATTTTTGGGGATAACCTTTAGAATAGCCCTACTTAAAATTTAGCCAATGTTTCGAGTTTCTATCACAATAGCATGTCTAGATATTAATTACAAATGCACTATTAAACATTCCATAGAGATATCATTATGCAGACGATATTTTTTAGACCTATTTATTTGAAGAAATTCATACCATGTCGCTTAGCAACGGATTTAAATGCAATGTGTTCATGAAGCAAACTATTTTTATTAAATCTTTTCCTATTTAAATAATTAAGATATGTATATAAAATTCATTTCATCGATATAGCAGTTTTGACTAGAATTTATCAATTGCGGTCTTCAGGTTTAAAAGTTCGGGGAAATTTTCGGAGATTATTGATATTTTCAATTTATTACGTCATTTTTTTATTTTGGCAAACATTGTTGAAACTCATATATTGTACATAGACCAGTTAATCTTCTGCAAATGCACGGATATATCTTCTAATTTACGAGAGTATAAGTAGTACAGGTATATTGGCATATCTTTTAACAAATATTGGAATCAAGTACAGCCTTCTGGTATGAAGATTAAAGGGATTAATGATATTTTCAACTTATTACATCAGCTGTTTAGTTTTGGCAAATATTTTTAAAACTCATACTGTAATATGAGTAATCTTCTAACATACAGGCATATCTTCTAATCTATGACAATATAAGTAGTGCGGGTATATCTTCCATACACATTTAGCTCTTTCATTTTAGCATATGTTGGAATGAGTTAAAGCCTTCAAGTCCAAAGATTACGTGATTATTGATGTTTTCAATTTATTGCGTCATCTGCGTTATTTTAGTAAATATTTTAGAAACTCATATGTTGCAGTACGTATAATCTTCTACTAATTCACGGGTATATCTTCTAATATTCGCGAATATATGTAGTACGGGTCCCACATAATTTTAGAGCTTTTCTTAACACTTTTCACCTATGTTGTAAAGTGTTAGTAATATATGGGGCTGACTCTGGGACACCCAGAGACAGCCCCATATACTACAAATTCCTATCATATTTCAAAGATTTAGGACAACCTCTGAGACCAAGCATGCATAAAATCATTAAAAAATGGGTATTTTTTTAAAAATCAAAAATCAAGAGAGTTTTAAGACTCTAAAATTTCATGTTTTTAACTTAAAAAATGAATTATATGAATATTATTGAGACCAAATTTTAACTTTTTTTAAGATAAATGTGTGAAAAAAGAGATCAAAGATAGGCTGCCTCATTTTGGGGCTACCTCATACATAGGTTAAATAAATGCGTGAAAAAAGAGGACTTCCAAAATGAATGGAAGTCCTCTAAGCTTTAAAATAAATGGGGGGACCGTTAGTCCCCCCATGAGACGGTATAAAATGATTTATATGAAAAAAGAGGACTTGAATCCTCTAAATAAACTTTATATTGAAATGACGGACGTGTTTTTATAGAGATATTTATGAAGAGTTTTATAAATAATATAAATAAAAAAAGAAAGTTTAATATATATACAAAGTACTATAGTTTAATATATATTAAAAGAGCCTGATATAATATACACTTGGAAAATCACATAAAATATAATCACTTTTTTTCAACAAAAGTAAGTTGTATACAATCTTTACTAAATTTTTTCTCTCCACCAAAATTATAATATGACTTAATCTTCTTACTAAGTTTTTTAAGATCTTTATCATTATAATTACTTAAAAATGCTGTTCCAGTATCACCGTTTGATTCTATAAATCTTGCTATTACACTAATTCCTTTCTTTTCTAGAGATTTTTTAATCTTATAAAGATCCATTTATTTAGAATTATTTTTTAACTCTACTCTAAAATATATTAAGCTTTCTCTAATATGTATTTATTATCACCTAAATATAAAAATATATATCTTCCTTTATTGATTTTATTTATCGATCTATTAGAAAGTTGTCCATGTTTATTCGCAAGGTAATACTCTTTTTCTTCAGCTTCTACAATTAACTTTACGATTGCTGTACCTGCAATCATATTTTTAATTTTTTTCAATGATATCAGATCATATTTTCCAGGATATAAATCATCTAATACATATGTTTGACGATAACCACTCAGACTATTGAACTCTTCCATTTATTAGTAAACATTTTTTAAGACCATCGATATGGAAATCCTACATTATTTCTAAATCTTCTTAACATCATGGGTATTTTATCTTCATCATACCATATTTCATTTATTCTAGGTAAATATATTAATTCAGTTAAAGATGTAATATCGTTTTCTCTACAATATAATTTATTTAAATTAGTTAAATTTTTTATACCTTTAAGAGATGTAATATCGTTTTCACTACAAGATAGTATTTCTAAATTAGTTAAGTTTTCTATACCTTCAAGTGAAGTTAATCTATTATCTACACAATATAATTCTTTTAAATTAGTTAAATTTTTTATACCTTTAAGAGATGTAATATCGTTTTCACTACAAGATAGTATTTCTAAATTAGTTAAGTTTTCTATACCTTCAAGTGAAGTTAATCTATTATTATTAGAATTTAATGTTTCTAAATTCGTTAAATTTTCTATTCCTTCAAGAGATGTTAATTTATTTCCTCTACATTTTAATACTTTTAAATTCGTTAAATTTTCTATTCCATCAAGAGATTTTAATCTATTATCTTTACAATCTAATGTTTCTAAATTTATTAAATTTTTTATTTCATCAAGAGATGTTAATTTATATCCCTCACAATATAATTCTTTTAAATTAGTTAAATTTTCTATTCCTTCAAGAGATGTATCACAATATAATATAAAAATAGATTTCACTTCAGTAGGATTCTCTATATTTAAGAAAGACATAGTTTTTTTTCCATACCATTATTATATGTAACATCCATTTATATAGAAACATTTTTATTAAATATTTATTTATCATCTTTGTTAGTTAATTGTCTTAAAATATAAACACACTCTCTCAAGACTGATTTAACTTCATATATCTCTTCAATAATTTTCTCTTGGTAAGGTTCTATTTCGTGATGACCAAACTTTTTATTTAATTCACTCATCTGTATAGCTTGTACTTTTTTCCAATAAACATTAAAAAAGTGATCAGGTAATAGCTCAAATTTATATTTAATCAAATAACAAAAATCTAATTTATGCATAAATTCTTCTATAAAATTTTCACTAAATGTTTGATATCTAGTTATATACAACCAATTTAAATCATCTTTTAATACTCTCATGGTATCTTCTGTAAGATTTTGAAATATTGATACTTTATATAAATCTAAATTATCAGAAAATTTTATGATAAATTCGTTACTTAAAGTTTGATATTGAGATATGTTTACCCAATCTACTATATCTTTACATTTTTCTATAAAATCTTCTGATAATTTTTGATATCTAGAAATTTTAGGCCAATCATCAGGTTGAGCAAATTCTTCAATAAAAGATTCAGACAGTGTTGAATATTGTAAAACTAAATCCCAATTTACATGATTAATAAGATTTCTAATTACATCTTCAGATAAATTTTTTCTAGAAAATTCATTCCAATCAATATCCATTTATTAGAAAGAAATTTTTTCAATATGCATATAAGGTTTTAAAGCGTTACCATCACATTTTATCTTTAATGTGATGATATCATCACGTTTACCATAAACAAAACAGGTTACTACATCTCTATAAACATTTAAAATTTCCTTACCATTGATTTCTAGTGATATCAGTGGACTTTTATCATATATATATTTACTTTCTACTGTATCATATATATCTATATATATGGAAATTTTCATATACATATCGGTAGATAATCGCATCTCTTGATCCAGTAATTTTGAGCTCATCATGTTGAAATTTACTTTTTTATAATCCCCATCTGTATGAAAATCATCTAGTATAGTAACCCAGATATCTCTATTATCTAAATATATTTTATTGACAGCATCGTTATCATTTTCAGGTTCAGAAACATTTGTAATTATTTTATTTTTTGCATCAAATTTATCATTCTGTAATATTAACGAATTTTTTTCAAAATATCTTTTATTCACAACATTTTTTTCATCTTTAGGATCTGCAACATTTCCTATTCTTTTTCCTTTTGCATGAAAAACTTTTCCTTCTAAAGAATGTAAAGTTGTATCATTTAATTCTTTTATTCTCTTGCCTGTTTCTACAGTAAAGGATAAAAAACTCTCATCATATTTAGTTTCTATATGATCTCTCAATTCATGATGATTATTCTCTATTTTATTCAAAACAAAACTTTTAGTGGTTATATCTAAATCATCTATAGGATTTTCACAATTTTTTAAAATTCTATTTTCCATATCATAATTTCCATCATTCATTAGTTAAAAACCTATACCAGGAGGTCCAATAGGTCCTTCTTTCATTTGATCATCATAAGGTGGATAATAAGCACTCATTTATTTAATTTTAAGATTTTAAACTCTTAACCATTGTTATAGTTTTATTTTTTAAATTTATAAAACATCTCTTTCTTTCTTTAAAAATAAAATAAAACTTATATTCCTTTTGACTATTCGTTATCCAATTAAATTCAATATCTAAATTATTTAAATCGGTATAGTTTTCATGATTTGATGAGTCAAAAGGAAAAATAGGATACAGTTTACCAAAATTCTCCTTATTTATCAAAGGTCCTGTTTCTGTATTATTATCGTTAAATCCTTCATGTAAAAGAGCTTCATACACTCGAATATAATCTTTATTGGCAAAATTTGTTTTATAACGCATAAGAGGAACTTGTTTATTATTAATCATCAACCAGCATTCTGCCATATCTATATGATCAAATATCATATTATTTTTTTCATAATTACTATCTCTTTCAACATATTGAGGAATAACATAGACACTTAAAACTTCATCTGACGCTGTAGTTGCTGTCACAGATCCACTGTTGCTTCTATAAGGGCCTACCATCTTAAATCTATGTCGATCCCAATTTACCTCTATATCTTTATTAGATAGATATGATTCCAGAAACAAGCTTTCTGCAGAATTTTTTAATTCTATATAAGGTAAATGCAAGGTTAAACCTTCAACTACTACCTTATAATTTTCGTTTCTTATATTAGTATATATCATATTTTTATTTTCATTTCTTTGAATTTCTATTTTCACTTCAAAACCTGAAATTATCTTTTCATATTCTCTAAAGAAATCGATTATATCTTTTAAAGGTGTCCATATTTTAATGACATTGTTATCTTTCGTTAGTTCCCATCTCTTTACGAATCCTTCGTTATAATCTTTATTCATTTTCAAATTATTAAAAAATTCAGTTATTTTAGTAGTATCTTCTAAAGTACCATCATATTTAAACTCATTACGGTCAGCTGAATCAGATGTATCTAGATAAAAAAATTCATTTTGAGCTTGTGATGTTACATAATCAGGAGTATAATGAATTAATCTTAAAACATGATTCATGATTGAAAAATTTGACTGTGTATTTGATTCAATTTCAGTATCTCCTATATGTACTTTTAAAGTTTTGATAAAACCTCCACCATTTACCAGACTCACATTTTCGTTTCCAATAGATGATTTATCATTTTTTGTAATTTTTAATTTTAGTTCAAGATATCCTATAGAATATAAAATTTTTGCTTTAGTATCATTAATATGAAAAACATAGGTAGCATTCTCATCTGAACTATGTCCTTTTGGATGAATTTCTCTTAATTCATAACTTTTAATGTGATCATTATAATAATAACGAGTATCACTTAAATCATAAATCATTTATTTAGGAAGAATTTTTAAACCACCTCCTTTCTTTTTCATAGAAAATATTTCATTTAATATATTCTTAGGTTTCAATAAAACCTTTAAAAATCCTAGTATTTTTTTACTTTTTCTTCTATTCATTTATTTAAGAAGAAATAAAATTAAATTCTACAGCTCCTTTATTTAAATCTATTAATTCACCTTTTTGATTAGTAATCCTCATTTTTATTCTTTCAACAGGATCCACTTTAACAGGAAAAAATATCCAATTATTAAATTCTTTTGAAATTATACTACCTGGAGGGTTTTTATTAGTGAAAGAATATATAACTTCTGAATTATATTGATTTATTAAAGATCCTTTTACAACATCACAGTGAATATAAATATTATCATTTCCATTAGATATATCAGCAATATGTTCACCTTCAATCTCTGTTTCTTCATCATAACTTCCATATGTCGGTTTTAAAAAGCCTATAATTTTATGAAAGTTACTTTCTGTAAAATCAATTACCCAATTTTTTTTTCAGTTTAATAGAAATTCTTTGTCTTGCTTCAATAATACCAAATTTCACAGGTGGATCCTTACCAAATATTTTCATCATATACTCATTTAAACCTCTTACAGTATAATTACCATTTGAGATAATAATTGTTATATCTGTGTCTAATGTATACATTCTAAATTTGTTATTTCCATAATTCTTACTTATATTAAACCAGGAAACTTCCACAGAGAATGAGTGTAAAGCTAATTTTTTTATTTTAAGAGGTGTAATAAAATTTACAGTAAATTCCTCTGATCTCTCATGACCTTCAGATTTTAATATAATCATTTATACATAACAAAATTTTCATTATAGTCACTAGGTTTTTGTGTAGGAAATGATTTGAGAACATTTTTAGGTGATATACCTTTATTCCTTTCTCTTATATATTTCATACAAAATATACCACATTTCACAGATGAAGGTTTCTGTAAAAAACTATCATTATAACCTATTTTTTTATTGGATGTAACAAGAAATGATTTAATATTTTTAGGAATAAAATCCTTCTTCATATTATCATATTCACCAAACGGATCAAAATATTCCACATATTTATATTTAGGATCATTATAATAACAAACCCAATGAGTTCCGGGACCTGTTGATACATCTAAATTAATGATTCCATTTTCAAATTTTCTTATTGTTTTAGGTAATAAATCGGAGGTAAACACACCTCTAAATCCTTTTTCATTTTTCATATTTTCTTTAATCATTTTGTCGCTAATTCCCACTGTTGATATATTCCCTTTCCAAGTTTTTTTTTTTTCCCAGACCCCTTTTTTTGCACAGCTGAACTAGCTAATCCATGTAAAGCACC
The DNA here is from genome assembly GCA_951213105.1 of Amaurobius ferox. NCBI lineage: Eukaryota > Metazoa > Arthropoda > Arachnida > Araneae > Amaurobiidae > Amaurobius > Amaurobius ferox. Next base: position 21,109,574 of record OX578146.1, on the reverse strand, counting down.
TGTTGCTAATGCTGGAACTGCAATTTTAACAGCGGTTATTAGAGAGGGTATAAGTGCCGCTAGAAATGGTAAAAATCCTCCTTTTTTATCTAATTGAGTTTTACTGATTGTAATTCTTTTTTTATCATTAATATGATTAATTTGAGTTTTAGTTAAATACATCTCATGATTAGGAGTTTTAGATTTATCTATTTGTAATGTTACTTCTACTTTATTTTTAAAAGCTGATTTAAGTTTATTTTTCTGACCTTCACTCAAATAAACTTTATTTTTTATCATTTATTAACAGAGAAATTGTTTATGATATCGTTGTACATCATTATAAGTCATTTCTTTATTTTTTAATAACATATCTAACAATAAAGTTACTTGATTATACAATTTCTTTGATTTACTTCCGTTACATATTTTTTCTGTTAAATTCGATAATACATTCAATCCTTTACCCACCTTCATTTCTTTACTACTTCGAATCATATTTAATCTATGCATATAATTTTGCAACATATTTTCTTAATTTTTAATTTCTTTTATATCATTCTTTTTCTGGTTTAATTCCTCCTCTGAAAAATTTTTAGCTCTAGAAATTGTACTTTTTAAGTTGCCTCTTTTCTTAGATAATCCTTCTTTTAACTGTTTAGCTCTTCCATACATCTCCTCTAATTTTTCTTGATCGTTTAAAAATACTGACGGTCTGTATAATTTTTCTTCTTTTAAATATTTTAAATTTAAATTTTGATCAATATCATAAGTATAAGATACTAATTCTTTCACAGCTTCAATAGGCTCTTCTATAGATGGAAATGTAATATTTTCTACAACATTTTGAATACTTTTCACAACTTCTTTATTTGATTTTTCATATTTTTCAATTTCTTGAGTGTCTGGTTTATGAAATTCTTCTAAGGTCTTTTGAATACCTATTTTTTCTTTTAGTTGATCTTCATTATTCTTTCTTATTTCTTTTTCTATTTTTACTATTTTAATTGAATCTTTTATTTGCTTTAAAAACTTGTGTTTCCGTTCTTTTTCTAAGTTCATTTATATAATATTAATTTTTTACTGCAGCAAATTTTATTTTTACTGCTAGTAAATTATGATAAAAATTAAAGATTACACAGAACCAGAAGAATTACCTGATCCTAAACAACATCCTTTGTTACCTAAACATCCATTTAGATTGCTTATAGTAGGATCTTCAGGTTCAGGTAAAACAAATTTACTGTTAAATTTGATTTATGATTTATTATTTTTTGATACATTATATATATGTGCAAAAGATTTATACGAACCTAAATATTCTAAATTACAAGAAAAATATACATTGTTTGAAGATATAGAAAGAGAGGATATTTTGAAATGTAAGAATATAAAAAATAAGAAAAGATTATTAAAATTATATGATAAATTAAAAAAAAAAGTATTATTTTCTTCATATCAAAATGTTATTACTGTAGATGATTTAAATCCTACATTAAAGAATTTAGTTATTTTTGATGATTGTGTGATTGAGAAAGATAAAAAAAACATCGAAGAATTATTTATCAGAGGTAGAAAGAAAAACGCATCCTTTATTTATTTAACTCAGTCATATTTTTTAACACCTATCAATATAAGAAGGAACTGTAATTACGATATATATTTCACTCTACAATCTAAAGAAATTCAACATATTATAAGAGAGATAGATGGTTTATTAAGTACTGAAGAATTCAAACAAATGTATAATAAAAGTGTTCAAGAAAAATATGATTTTTTTATGTTAGATTTAGTGAATCCCGAAATGAGATACAGGAAAAAATTTAATCCTATATAAATGGATGTATATTTAGAAAAAAGATTATATGTTTACAGAAAGAGTAGAAATTTGTATCAAAAGATAAGTATTTCATTATCAGTAAGTAAGGTTATTCTAAGTGGAACAGGCCTTTCTACCGCTTGCATTTTTAAGTTTATCAGTTGGTATAGTAGAAGCCATAGATCTCACATTAAAAATAGCAGAAAGGAAAGAAGAATATAGACATTGTTATAATTTTTATAAAGAACTCATTAATTCGTTTAAAGCTAAGGATATGACAGAAGAAGAAATTTATATGTGTGAAAAGGATTTCATAAAAAGTTTAAAATTTAATCCAGTTGAAAAATACGTAAAACAAATGCAATTGAATGGATATAAATTTCTAAATAAATAAATGGTTTGTAAAAAGAAAGGTGGTGATATTGTTGGATGGATACAAGATAAAGTAAATCTTCCAGAAATGCATTTACCAGGATATCAATATTGTGGTCCAAATACAAAATTAGAAAAAAGATTAAAAAGAGGTGATCCAGGAATAAACAGAGTTGATAAAGCATGTAAAAAACATGATATTGAATATAATAAAACAAAAGATACAAAACAGAGACATGTTGCTGATCAAAAATTAATAGATGATCTAAATGATATACAAGATCCAACATTTCAAGAAAGATTAGCTAGAGGAATTATTAAACCTATTATTAAAGTTAAAAAAACTTTTGGATTAGGTCTTTCTATATATTGTGTCAAGTGTAAAGATAAAACCCCAACTAAAAATTATCATAAAACTACTTCTAAAAATAATAAACGAATGGGTAAAGGTATCTGTACTATTTGTGGAAGTAAAAAGAATACTTTTTTAGGGAGTTAAAAGAGACATATTATAATCCAGAAACAGGTTATTGTGGTATTCAAGAATTGAAAAGAAAAACAGGGTTACCTAATGTTGAAGAATTTTTACATGAACAAGATGTATATACTAGATATAAACCTGTCATTCGTAAATTTAAAAGAAGAAGGGTTTATGTTCCAAACAGTAATAATCAATTTGACGCTGATTTGTTATTTATAAAAAATTATAGCAAATATAATGATGGAACTAATTATTTGTTAACGGTTATAGATGCTTTTAATAAATATGCTTGGGTTTTTCCTATAAAAAGAAAAACATCTGAAGAAGTAGTACAAGGTTTTAAACAAGTTTTTAAAGAAAGAATACCAAAATTCATTTTGACAGATGAAGGTACTGAATTTACAGGAAAACAGACACAAAAATTATTTAAAGATTATAATATACATTAGTTTACAACTAAAAATAAAGAAATAAAATCTGCAATAGCTGAGAGATTTAATAGAAGTATAAGAGAAAAAATTATAAAATATATGCATGCTAACAATACTAAAAGATATATTGATGTATTACCCAAATTACTTAAAAATTATAACAATTCATATCATAGATCTATAAAAATGACACCTGTTGAAGCCAGTAAGGATGATAACGAATCTCAAGTTTATAAAAATTTATATAAAGAAAAAATAATTAGAAAACCGAAATTTAAGATAGGGGATAGTGTTAGAATATCTACAATTAAGAAAACATTCAGGAAAGTAGATGATTCTACATTCACTGAAGAGATTTTTATAGTTTCTGAAGTATTGAAAACAGATCCAATTACTTATCGATTAAAAGATTTAAACAGTAAAGAAATTGAAGGAACTTTTTATGAAAATGAAATGGTAAAATATAATAAAAAAGATGATGTATATAAAATTGAAAAAATCATAAAAAAGAAAGGAAATAAGTATTTTGTAAAATGGCTAGGATATCCAGATGAATTTAATAGTTGGACATCTGAATTAGTTTAATAAGATGATAATAAATGAATGTAGATAATAAGATGAAATTAATCTATGATTAGGAAGAAGAAGAATATTTTTATGTTATCGATTACGAAAGTTTAAAACAAAGATATAATAGTAGAGTTTGTTATTTTAATCGATTAAGAAGGAGATATAATATATCTCAAGAAGTTGAGGATATGTTTTTAAAATTTTTAGATTTTATGTATTATGAGAAATCAATTAACTATTACTATTTTATGAAAAAGATTTGTGATATTTTAAATATTGAAAATAATATAAAGGTTCAAAGTGTTAAAAAGAAATATGAAAAAATATGGAATGATTTCTTACAAAGTATTACAAAAAATGTTTCTTAATAAATGTAGCTTACAAAAAAGTGCATACACTGTTTGACTATGAAATCAGTAAATGAGTTTTACATATATCATAGAAATGAAAAAATTTATTTCCAAAGTCATTGCAAATGTTGTGATTCCATAATCAAATATAAAAAATTTAAATGTGAATGTGGTATGCAATATACCTATACTCATAAAAAGAGACATTTAAAAAGTATTTATCACAGTAAGCATCTTCAAGGAAAAAGTATTGTAAAAAATGTTTCCTAATAAATGGAGCTCAACTTAAAGTCAAAGACTATTGGTGAACTTAGAAAAGTAGTAAAATTATTGAATATTAAACAACCTAAAGACTGTAAGAAGAATGATTTAATTAGATTATTAATTAAATATATAAAAGAAACTGGAGAATATAAATATGTTTTAGTAGATTTATTAAATTTAGATATATCAAAATACTTGGAAAAAAAGAAGAAAATATTTATTAGAAAACCTCAAAAACGTAATAAAATTAAAAAGGTTTTTGATTCATTTAATTTGAAATTTGATAATAAGGAATTTAAACCAAAAGAAGAAAAGAAGATTAAAACAGAAGTGAATCTTAAAAAATTATTTACAGTTATTAATGAGGATATATTTGGTTTGAAGTCAAAGACTATTGGTGAACTTAGAAAAGTAGTAAAACAATTGAATATTAAACAATCTAAAGGTTGTAAGAAGGATGATTTAATTAGATTATTAATGAAATATATAAAAGAAACAGGTGAATATAAACCTGTTTTAGTAGATTTATTAAATTTAGATATATCAAAATACATAGAAAAAGAGAAGAAAATATTTATTAAAAAACCTAAAAAACGTAATAAAATTAAAACAAATTTTGATTCATTTAATTTGAAATTTGATAATAAGGAGTTTAAACCAAGAGAAGAAAAGAAGATTAAAACAGAAGTGAATCTTAAAAAATTATTTACTCCTGATCTTACAGAACAATTGAAACAATTTATTAATGAACCTAAAAATAGACGTAAACTTAATAATATATTTAATTATTTTGGTTTAAAATATAAAGATGGTGAATTGGTAAAAAAGAAAGAAAATATAGTAGAAGAAGTTAATCTTGAAGATTTATTTAAATCTGATTATGAAATTGTTCAAATTAGTCAAAAATATATTAAAAAATATAACACATACAGATATATTTATAAAATTGTAGAAATCAATGAACTTAGACCTGAACAATATTATAACATCTTAAAGGATTTATTCAGAAAAGCTATTGGAAAAATAGAAGGAAAAGTAGATATTATAGTACACAATCCTATATTAAGTCAACCTTTTCATCCTAAAATGATGTCAACTAGAGAGGCTTATGATACCTATTTAGATGTTTTAACACATAAAATTGAATACAAAGAATTAGATATTAAAGAATGTACATTCAATTTTCATGTCATAGAATTACCACACGGTGGAAAACATCTAAAAATTCTCAAAGATGATGATATCATAAACAAAAAGAGTATTTGTCAAATTAAAAATAACGATAATATATGTTTAGCTAGATCTATTGTAGTTGCTCTATCTATTCAAAATCCTGAACTTTTATGTAAAAAATTAAATCATGAAACATTAACTAAAAATGACATTCTATATATTAAAAAAGGTAGAATATTACAAAAAAAGTTAGCTGAAAAATTACATGAAATGTGTGAAATACCATTAGATATATGTAATTTAGAGCATGTTAAAATATTTGAAAAATACTTAAATATTCAAATTACTATATTTTGTAGAGAAAATTTTAATGAAAGAATATACAATGGTAGTTATAAAACTACTTGTATTTATATTTAAAAAAATAGAAATCACTTTGATGGTATTACATCTGTTACAGGATTTTTAGGAAAAAACAATTATTGTGATTACTGTAAGGTGAGTTATAAAAGAAGCGATCAGCATAAATGTTTATTAAAATGTGATAGATGTTTTATAAAAGATAGTAATTGTGAAGGAGATGATATCCAGTGTAATGAATGTTTTCGAAGTTTTAAAGGTGAAAACTGTTTTGAAAATCATAAATTGTCTGTTTGTGAAAGACTATGGAAATGTTTAAAATGTAAGAGAAATATTAACAGAAATAAAAGAACACCTGAAGATCATAAATGTGGAGAGAGAGAGTGTAAAAATTGTAGACAATTGGTCTCAAAAAATCATAGGTGTTATATGAAAACAAAAAAAGCTAAGGGTAGTCCATGTATAAATATTTGTTCTGATCAAGAAAGGTGTAATATATGTCAAAGATTTCCTGAAAAATATATGTATGGTAGTATGTGTGAAAACAAATGTAGTAACGATAGAAAATGTAATGCATGTAAATATTCAGGATTTACACAAAAATATATGTTTTTTGATGTTGAAACGAATCAAGAAACAGGAAACCATGAAGTTAATTTAATTATAAATCAAGAATTTTATGGAGAAGAAAACATATTTAAGAATGAAAACGACTATTGTAAGTGGTTATTTGATAAGAAACATGCAGGTTATACCCTATTAGCTCATTACGGAAAAGGATTTGACTTTCAATTTATATCTAAATACAGCTTTAAAAATAAAATTAAAGTTTTTACAATCTATCAAGGAAATAAACTCATTTATATGCATGCAAACAAATATAATATAAGATTTATAGATTCTATAAATTTTACATTGATTCCATTAAGAAAATTCCCTAAAACGTTTGGATTAACAGAATTAGCAAAAGGATATTTTCCTCATTTGTTTAACACTATTAAAAATCAAAATTATGTAGGAAAATATCCAGATAAATATTATTATGGTTATAATACTATGACTTTAGAAGATAGAGAATTGTTTAATAAATGGTACATATCTGTAAAAAATGAAATCTTTGATTTTCGAAAAGAAATTATAAAATACTGTAGGTCTGATGTAGATATTTTAAGAAAAGGATGTTTGGAATTGAGAAGATTATTTTTAGAAATAGCTAATATTGATCCTTTTAAATATATTACATTAGCAGGTGTTTGTATGGCTATATTTAGAGATAAATTCATATCTGAAGGTACAATAGCTATAGATGAAGAGATCATCAAACAAGATCTATACAGTAAAAAATCTATTGCTTGGTTAGATTATTTATCTCAAAAACATAAAATAAATATACAGCATGCTTTAAATGGAAGAGAGAAAAAAATAAAAATAGACAATAAAACTTATAAAGTAGATGGTTTTTACGATAATACAGTATATCAATTTCAAGGTTGTCATTGGCATGGATGTAATAGTTGTTACAGAAAATTTACTTTAAATAAACAAAATCAAATATGTATGGCTGATTTATATGAAAAAACAAAAAAGATAAATAATAAGATAAAAGACGCAGGATATGAGTTAATTGAAATATGGGAATGTGATTTTGATAAAGATAAAGAAATTAAAAAATATATGAAAAAAGAATGGAAAAGAGATTTTATAGAACCATTAAATCCTAGAGATGCCTTCTATGGTGGTAGATGTGAACCAACAAAATTAAAATATGAAATGAAAAATAAAGAGGAAGGTCGATATATTGATGTATGTTCACTCTATCCGACTGTAAATTATTTTGATTATTATCCAATTGGACATCCTAAAAAGATCTATAATCCTGAAAAATATGATGAGAATTGGTTTGGGATGATACAGTGTAAAGTACTTCCTCCTAGAAAATTATATCATCCTGTATTACCTTATAAAGAAGAAAAATTGATATTTAGTTTATGTAAATCATGTTCAAAAACATTTAAATGCTGTGAAAAGAAAAAATGTAAAAAGTGTTATGAAATAAGAAATAAATTATGTAATCATACAGATGATGAAAGAAGTTTTATAGGTACTTGGACTACGGATGAAATCAATTTAGCTATAGAAAAAGGATATAAAATTTTAAATATATATGAAGTTTGGCATTTTGAAAAGAAAACAGATAAACTATTCAAAGAGTATGTCAAAATGTTTTTAAAAATTAAATTAGAAACAGATGATAAATTACCAAAAGATATTAATAATTATAAAAAGATTGTTAAAGAAAAATTAGATATTGAATTAGGTGAAATAAAAGAAAATCCTGGTATGAGATTTATAGCTAAAATTTGTTTAAACTCTTTATGGGGTAAGTTTGGACAAAGAAATAATATGAAACAAACTGAATATGTAATAGATTTGGAAGATTTTTATAGAATTATATTGAATGATGAAATTAAAGATTTGAATATGATATTTTTAAATGATGATTGTGTACAAATGGATTATAAGATGAGAGATGAGTATACCCAGAATAATTTTAATACGAATATTTATATAGCAGTTTTTACAACTAGTTCTGCTAGAATAAGATTATATAAAATGCTTGATAAACTGGGAGATAAAGTAATGTATTATGATACAGATAGTATCGTTTATATTGATGATGGTACTAATAAAGTAAAAACAGGTTGTATGTTAGGAGAATGGACAGATGAATTAGGTGAAGATAATTATATGACTACATGGATTTCTGGAGCCAGCAAAGATTATGGTTACATTCTTAATGATGGATCTGTAAAAGGTAAAGTAAAAGGATTTAAGATGAGTTACGAGAGTGAAACTAAACTTAGTTTCGATGAAAGAATGAAAACAATAACAGGTGAAACTGAATATATAGATGTAGAAATAAATCAGTTTCATATACAAAAAGATAAAAATATTAAAGTGCATAAAACGAATAAAAGATACATGTTTGAATATGATAAAAGAAGAATTTTAGATAATTTTGATACTGTACCATTTGGTTATTAAAAAAATATTTACAAATAAATGGATGAGTGTTTAGGTGATATTCGAGCTTTAAATTTTACAAATTCTGAAGAAATTTACTATATGACTTATCTTTGTTATGAATTGTATGATATAAAATATGATAAAAAATTATTATCAGAAAGTTTTCAAAGGTTGACTGAATTAATTGAAAAAGAAGAAAATGAAGATATTAAATTGAAAGGATTAGGGGTTTTATATGTTATTTCAAAGAATTTATTCTATTGGTCATGAATTTATAAAAACTAATAAATAGATGTTAAATGATTTATATCCTAGGAGACCTAAAACGTTTGAATTAAATGATTTATATCCTAGGATATATTTTGATATAAAGGTATATTTAAGTATGCTTAATCAATATATTAGAGTGTTTATAATAACTATTTTATTAAATCTTTCTTAATATCTCTATAATTCAGGGGGGATGACTATCCCCCCTATAATGTTTAGAAATTATTTATAAAAAAATGTTTACTAATAAATGGAAGAGTTCAATAGACTGAGAGGTTATCCCAAAACATTTAAATTAAATAATTTATATCCTGGGGAATATGATCTGATATCATTGAAAAAAATTAAAACTAAATATGGAGATACAGTTATCGCAAAGTTATATATAGAAGGGGTAGAAAAGGATTATTATCTCGCGAATAAGCATGGACAACTTTCTAATGAATCGATAAATGAAATCAATAAAGGTAGATATATATTTAAGTATTCAGGTATGATTAATGATAAATATGAATATGAATTAGAGGAATTATAATATATATTATAATATATCATACGTTCTCTTCATATGACATTTATTAAATCTCTTTGAGCTAATGAGTATTTTAATCGTGCATTTATTTTTTCATCATCCGTTCTGCTTGACTCTTATCAGTCAGACACCGGATAGTAGTGTTTGTTCCATATAGCTATGCCAAATCTATGAAGCGAGGTCAAAAAATTATTTTCCGACTGAGCTAGAAAAAAAAACCCCGCGAGGTGAGGATGTTTTAGATAATAATTGATCTCAGACTTTTTCAACCACGCTGAGCTCATATAAATGGATGAATGAGGAAGTTTAATCACTCAGGAATAGAAAATTTAATAAATTACTATCAAGATTTTATGATAAAACACGTCCGTAATTTACGGACAGAAGGATTTTTTTTAACGCCATTTAAAATGGCATTATATTTTTTTATTTTTTAGATTGTATATTTTATGTGATTTTCCAAGTGTATATTATATCAGGCTCTTTTAATATATATTAAACTATAGTACTTTGTATATATATTAAACTTTCTTTTTTTATTTATATTATTTATAAAACTCTTCATAAATATCTCTATAAAAACACGTCCGTCGTTTCAATATAAAGTTTATTTAGAGGATTCAAGTCCTCTTTTTTCATATAAATCCTTTTATACCGTCTCATGGGGGGACTAACGGTCCCCCCATTTATTTTAAAGCTTAGAGGACTTCTATTCATTTAGAAGTCCTCTTTTTTCACGCATTTATTTAACCTATGTATGAGGTAGCCCCAAAATGGGGCATGTCTATCTTTGATCTCTTTTTTCAGGCATTTATCTTAAAAAAAGTTAAAATTTGGTCTCAATAATATTCATATAATTCATTTTTTAAGTTAAAAACATGAAATTTTAGAGTCTTAAAACTCTCTTGATTTTTGATTTTTAAAAAAATACCCATTTTTTAATGATTTTATGCATGCTTGGTCTCAGAGGTTGTCCTAAATCTTTGAAATATGATAGGAATTTGTAGTATATGGGGCTGTCTCTGGGTGTCCCAGAGTCAGCCCCATATACTACTAGTGTTAATAAAAGCAACATAGTTGAAAAGTTTTGCAACTATGTTGCTTTGTATATAAAATTCATAGTTGTGTCGTGACGAAATTTCATAATCTCACGTCACTTATGTAAAAATCGTAATTTATATATCATATATCAAGATTCTATATTTTTACATCAATTTAAACCCTGTTTAAATTATCCTTGCCTATTAAATATGTATTATACAAAATATTCTATACTGAAGGGAAACGTTTTAGCTATTTTTATTAATCCGTGAAAACCGCATTCAGAGAGAAGTTTCGTTATTATTTGACCGTTGAAGTCAAGGTCTTTATTCCCGGGCAAAGCCGATGTCTGGCTTTGCTCGCGGCCTGGTAATGTTAGTGCAAGGCATGCACTTTTCTGCACAATAGTTTTGGAGTGAAACTTATGGAGATGATTTGAAACCTTGCGTCGAGGGTCTGCTTCATTTTTCGGAACCCTGCTCTGAGGGTGGACCTTTCAAGTTTCTATTGGTTAATAGATGTACTTAGCTTTCTGGCAGGTCCGAATGATTCTGGGGCCTGAATCCGCCTGGTTACATAAAAGCTGTTGCAAAGAATATTCGAGGCTCTTCTTCCTGTCTGGTTGTCGACACTCCCAGTCTATCCGGACCGTATTTGATATGTTACCCACCCCGGAGTGCGGGATTCGGCCCAAGTCGAATCCTGGCCTCCCGTGGGCATGGGAAGGAGAGTCTAAGACGCCAACATCGCCGAAGAACATCGATGAGGAGCCCGGCGCCTAGCTGAGGGAGCTACGATGGTGATGTACGATGGGGTCCGAGGTCTATGTGCCGGGTCGAGATGTTGGAATGGTGTAATGCTAGTATGAAGCCAAATTCCCTGTGGTATGAGGCTGATGTTTGAGTTCGACCCTTCTGCATCTCCGACTCAGGAGGTAAGGGAGTTTTCCTCGATTGTTCAATTATCTGAAAGAAGTCAACCGCGTTGATTTATACAGACTGAGATATCCTAAATTGGACTTCTTAAATGGAATTAATATCAGTTAAATTAAATATGTTCTAAGTTATTAAATTATGACCTCTAAATTTATATTTAACGGAGTATTTCTGAGTGCGAGTTTTCTCCCGTTGTTGAGACCATACCTCTAAATCATGTTGTTTATTATATACTTAAATGTTGCTGTGACCCAAATGTTGTTGATCCAATTTCATACATTTTCTAAGTTTTGTTTTAAACTGTACTAGGATGTTTTATTCTTCAGATCTGCCATTGATAACAATTTGGTATAGCAAGATCAGGTATTCTTATGTACTTAATTTCAGAAGACTTCAATTAAATATTTACTTTCTCTTACTTGGAATTGAGAAAGCATTAATTTCAAGAAAATTCTCAATTTCAAGATTCTGATGCCCATATATGTTTTAAGACCTCCTGAACATATTTTGACTATTTTTTGAGTGATATATGTCTGATTTCTGTGGTCGATTTTTGTGTACACGATGACAGCCACGAATGTTAATGAATTTTCACAAAACTTTGTATCCGGCTTCATTATCAAACAATCTAGAACTTGGTAGAATTATTTTAAATTCGAGAGAAAACTTCGTAATTTATTCGATATTTTATATATTTTTAACATGGCGGAATTGAACAAAATATAACATAATCGTGCATAAAAGAGTTTATTTATGGCTCAATGATCAGGTTCCAGTCATTGTTGAGAAAAATAGCAGTGAAACAATTTTTTATAGTAACGCTATTAGCCCCTCCTTGGGGGGGGAGGCAAGTCACCCCCGGTAGTGCATTGTCAAGTATGGCATAAAGATTTTTCAAGACCATTAATGTGAAGAGTAACATGCTATAATTCTAATAATTAGGACATACAAAACCGATTTTCAAATTTTTTCTTGTAAAAAAGTGACCAGTTGAGCAATACTCAACTGGTCATTAATAGGATGATAAATGATGTTTCCAATATGCTGTTTCGAATAACAATGTCTATTATAGTAGTATAGGAATTTCTATATAAATGTAAATGTTAAGTTTTTTTAATATTATATACTCTGTACGAAGAACGGGTATGCTGCTAGTAAGTTTAGTAAAATGTTCTGCTTTAAAATGATTTGAAAATTCAAGGATTCTTCCTTTTCCAACACATAAAGATCTACATGCGTCATCTTCAGGATAAATGAGATAGAACTGTCAATTTAGTAAAGGTGGTAAAATGTCCATAAAAAGAAAACAGTTCACATAAATAAAAAATCAGATGTGGGCACCACATGATTTCCCCTGCAAACTTATATTCACGTTATCTTTATTTTAATTATATTTAGATCACTTTTAATTCAATTTTCGTTCTCATTTGGTAACTGGACTTATTTTCAAAGGTGGCGTAGAGAAAATACGAAAAAACTAAAATATCTCGACGAGGGCTAGTCCTAGTGTAGTGGGATTAGTCTTATTCTGTTCTTAGTTAAAAATTACATATAAAACAAGTATTTAATGGATATATTTGAACATACGTAGTTTCTATTTCAGATTTTGATGATTTTTGCGGACCTTTTTGCCAAAAAAGGCAGATTAATTTTTCCGAATTGTACCAAAATCTAATCAGCACCAGGACAACCCACAAACGACTAATCTACCGAATTTTATGAAATTCGGTCCATTAGTTTTTCAGCTAGAGTGAATACAGGAAATTTTTGGGGGCCATTTCGCCAAAAAAGGCGGGTTCCCTTATCCCGATTCATACTAAAAACTAATCAGCACCAGGGTCACACCCAAGTGACTTACCTACCAAATTTTATAAAATTCGATAAATTAGTTTTTGAGTTAGAGTGGATACATACATTGCACAGACAGACAGACAGACAAATACACACAGACACACACACAGATGTAACGCTAAAATAGTTTTTCGTGTTCTAAAGGTCTCGAAACGTGTAGATCCGTCGAAAACTCGAGTTGGGGTTTTCGGCATGATTCCAATACTTTCCCTATACATTACAATGTGTTGCAGGGAAAGTAAAAATCTGATGTGGGCAGTGTTGGGGGGGTAAAGAGATTTATATTTTGCATTTTATGATATACTCAAATAACATTAAACATCATTCTAAATTTTCCAAGTTCTCAGAACCTAAAAGCCTAAAAATCATTCTTCTGAAAACACTGAAATACACTCTGAAAAAGTTCTAAAGTTCCTCAAACCTAAAAACATTTTAGAAATATAACTGAATTCTTAAATAAACTGAATGTGGACCTATTGACCAGTTTCCCTACGTGTACAAATATGTACTCCTGTAATTAAATGGAACTTTCCTAAAAATAAAAACATTAAAATAAAAGAAAGAACACAGATTTTAGGTTTTCAAAATCTAACGTTTATTAAAATTTAAACTTCACTTTTAAAATAATTTTCAAAACTTTTTACATCTCATTAACTAACAAATCTAATAAACAACTTAAATAAATAAATAGAATGGAATGGCCGGTCGTATAGTGGTAGTAAAAACGTTAGAATATTAAATTTTAAAGTTAACAATATTAAACTTATACAACTATTTATCAAAACTAAAATTTTTAATAAAAAGAACATAAGTTAGCCAAAAGGGAAATTTAGAACAAAAGTCAAACTTAACCTCAGGTTCAGGTGGCCTAAAATATATAAGTCTAAAGGGGTCTTATTCTACTAACACAATTAAACTTTAAAATAAATAGTCTAAACCGACAGAAGCAAATAAAAATCAGCATTTAAAAGATATCACCCGGATGTAGAGCCGTCATGGAACATGCTGGATGCATCAGATCCCAACAGATGAGACGAAGATGGAAAGGCAAAAGTCCAATCGCTTAATCACGAGGAAAAGCATCCACTCCTGTCCAAAAGAAGGACCGTTCACACGACAGCAAGCTCCTCAACGTCGAAAATTCGATCAGCACCAAACCTCAATCAACGATTTCTTCATCGGAAACAATGGACACTTCTTTACTCATCAGTACTAAACGCCGAGCATATAGTCCAGTAATATCATATGGAAATGCCGACTCAATACGTCATTTAAAGAATGCACACTGACAACGATAAACAACCGCCTAATTGGCGTCAGAGCACTTCTCAAATCCACATGGCAGGCGAGAGCTTGTAGACACAATAATTTCGGATGCTCCCAACTGTTTAGAATAAACCTCGCCTCCACGGCGGGAAAAACAGATTGAAGACGCTACAACTTCATAACAGATCAGACGTTTAATTAGCCGGGATAAACATTTTATTTTATATGCAGCGTTAAGAGTACGCACTTAAGTCATAGCAGGAAACAAGAATCGTGGGCTGGACATCGTAAATTAAACACGAACAAACTTAAAAGTCGCGAAAAAAGACATTCCACAGAATGTGTGCCTAACGGCACAGGACAGCTTAATAGCTTACATCCCCTTGTTCTAATCCATAAGCAGAAGAAAAGTGAAAAAGAGCGTAAAAGAGATCGAAAAAGTGCGCGATTTGCTTATATACTGCGAAACATCGCTGCCACAGATTGTAAACAAAATTATCGATGAACGATAAAATAATTAATGACAGACGATTTTAATATTACGGTCAACCAATTAAAAACTCGAAACTTTAAAGAAGAGAAATGGAATTTCAAAGCAGACGAAAATTAAAAGGAAATGAAGTGAAACGATTTGGAAAATACGAATTCGGCAATAATTTAAATATGGACGATTCTAAAATATTTAAAAAGCTGAAAATAGAATAAAACTGTAAAATTGCGATGAATTAACCAATTTTTAACCGAGAGCAATAAATTTGGAATCAAATTAAAGGGAATAAAAAGGGCAATAAATGAAATCACAAATTAGCCAATTTAAATAAATATTATCGATAATAATAATTATCGATGAACGATAAAATAATTAATGACAGACGATTTTAATATTATAATATTATTTCTTAGATTATTATTGTTAATTATTAATTAAGAAATCAACTTAGAATATTTTGAATGATAGAATGAGATAGAATTGTTTTAGTATTTCAATAATGTTTTCTATCCCCCCCCACCGAACAATTGGCGCCGTTTGACCAGTCTAGGGGCTTATTCATGCTAACTGTAATATATGTTCTTAATAATTTTTGTTCTTAAAAATGAAATTTCCGTAAACTGATTCCATACTTGTTTATTCTAAAAGTAATTGAGATTTTGATAAGATTTTAAACTAAGGCTGGATATTTTAGAATGTTCTTAAACTAAATTAGAGTAATTTACTTTAATATTTTGATTAAAATTGAAATTTTAGGATTAATTTAAATATTTTCATTTAGAATTTTTTTGAGGAAACTTAAGAATTTTTGAGTTTGACTTTTTTATTTAGAATTTTTATTCAAGCATTCCTTAATTTAAGTTAATTTGATTTGAATTTTATTATTTGAAGTAGTGTAAAATTGCATTTAATTCATAAATTTAAGAGATTATAGGCATGCGAGAACGCACTTTGTAGAATTTACATTTTTGTTCTAATCCCATCTCATTAACAAATTTTTTTTATTTTGTTGTTCCTGTAACCCACACTCCCAGCAACTTAAGAATTGTTTTGATGAAATAGAATGAAATTAATTGAGTAAATTTAACATGAGAATATTTTTTTTATTAAGTTAAATTGTATAGAATTAAAGCAGTAGTTTTTCGACTTAGAATTTTTTGTATGTTCTGATTTGGAATTGAGTTTTAAATCCTCACTGATATGTGAATGTAGATGATGAAATACTGTTGATTTATTGAAAAATTGGGTAATGCAGGTGTTTTTTTACACTCCAAAATGAGTGTGACATAAATATCAACTTGAGTTATCTTGTTCTTCACATTGATCATGTGTTTGGTTTTCACACTCAAATAGAGTGGTGATAAAATCAGTTTGTTTGTTCTTAATTCTGAATCTGATATTGATATTTTAATACTGTCTTTAAAAATTTTTTGGGTCGTTAAAGTGGAAAAATTTATTTTATTTATAGGAGAATTAAATTTTTTTTAATTGGAATATTTAAAATTGTGCAATGCAATTTGAGTTCTTTTGGTTTTGAAATTTAAATGGGGATTTGTAATTTGATTTTTCTTTGGTATTTTGGTTAAAGTAATGTGATACACTTGGCTGTTAGTGAATTTAAATGTACTACTTATACTTGATGGATATTTTTGCGCTATTTTTTTGGGGTTCAAAAAAGATTCACAACCTTTGAGAGGACTCACAACCCTCGGCCCCTTGTCTTAATTTTTTTTTATTTTTATGAGAATTTTTTGAGATTTCCAGAGTTGCAGTTATGATATTTGAGTTTATTGTTGTTGAGAGTGCAAGATGTTGCACAATAATTAGTAGAATCGCGTTTATTGATATTGGTGTAAAATGATGCATAAGGTCATTTTAATGTATATTTGTATTTTGAACGATCTAATTTGCCAAGTAATCAGTTTATAGTATAATTTGTAAACAAGTCGGTTAAATTTGAGTTCAGTTCCAAATTGTTAGGGAATTGAGTTTGTTATTTTGGGGGTAAATATTCCACAATTTTTTTTGTTTGTAACTTGAGCCAACTTTGATATTATTATTTAAATTGAAAATTATGCTTCGAATAATTGTTTTCTTTGTAGAGGAGGAGATTCATGATGAATTTGTTGATTTGTATTTATTGGTTGTTATGTTGAAGGTACCATTTCAAAATTTATTGTTTAGAATATTGGAATTCTTTGGCTGGTCCAAAGTTTTCGTTAAAATTTATGTTTATTCATGACAGCTAATGATATGGAGATCTGTTTATTATTTTTCTGTTTCTTCTCTTTGATGGCGTATTTGTTGGAGCATTTTAAAATGAATTGATGGATTTTCATAATATAGAGTTACACTGAAGTTGAAGTATTTAATATTGAATCTATATGTATGTTTAAAAGTTTAGACGAAATGTTGAGAAATATGATAATTGTTATTATGAAAGTGTTTAGTGAAGTGATTATTTGATTTTTGATTTATTTATAAGGAATTTGATTTTTTTATGTGATTTTATGGCTCATGTTACAGCTGTAGTTGAGATTTAGATTTTTTTTTCTCTCCTTCGTTTCGCGAAATTTTGTCATGTGTTAGCTAAAATTTTTCATTTTTCAAATGAAAATTTTTTTGGGACGTTCGAAGGAGTTGTTGGGTTATACTTTTGGATATTTAACAATTTTAGGTATTTTGTTTTTAGTTTAAATGTGTTCAGGGGTCTTATTTACATAGTCATTCTCTTTTAGTTATCCATTTTCCAATTGTTTAGGTTTTTGATATTCTTTGTTCAAATAGGTTCTATTCTATAGGTTTTGTGTTAAAAACGGCGAAAGTTCGTTCTTTTTAGGTTTTAGCAATTTAAATTTATTTAAATTGGCTAATTTGTGATTCCATTTATTGCCCTTTTTATTCCCTTTAATTTGATTCCAAATTTATTGCTCTCTGTTAAAAATTGGTTAATTCATCGCAATTTTACAGTTTTATTCTATTTTCAGCTTTTTAAATATTTCAGAATCGTCCATATTTAAATTATTGCCGAATTCGTATTTTCCAAATCGTTTCACTTCATTTCTTTTTAATTTTCGTCTGCTCTAAAATTCCATTTCTCTTCTTTAAAGTTTCGAGTTTTTAATTGGTTGATCGTAATATTAAAATCGTCTGTCATTAATTATTTTATCGTTCATCGATAATTTTGTTTACAATCTGTGGCAGCGATGTTTCGCAGTATATAAGCAAATCGCGCACTTTTTCGATCTCTTTTACGCTCTTTTTCACTTTTCTTCTGCTTATGGATTAGAACAAGGGGATGTAAGCTATTAAGCTGTCCTGTGCCGTTAGGCACACATTCTGTGGAATGTCTTTTTTCGCGACTTTTAAGTTTGTTCGTGTTTAATTTACGATGTCCAGCCCACGATTCTTGTTTCCTGCTATGACTTAAGTGCGTACTCTTAACGCTGCATATAAAATAAAATGTTTATCCCGGCTAATTAAACGTCTGATCTGTTATGAAGTTGTAGCGTCTTCAATCTGTTTTTCCCGCCGTGGAGGCGAGGTTTATTCTAAACAGTTGGGAGCATCCGAAATTATTGTGTCTACAAGCTCTCGCCTGCCATGTGGATTTGAGAAGTGCTCTGACGCCAATTAGGCGGTTGTTTATCGTTGTCAGTGTGCATTCTTTAAATGACGTATTGAGTCGGCATTTCCATATGATATTACTGGACTATATGCTCGGCGTTTAGTACTGATGAGTAAAGAAGTGTCCATTGTTTCCGATGAAGAAATCGTTGATTGAGGTTTGGTGCTGATCGAATTTTCGACGTTGAGGAGCTTGCTGTCGTGTGAACGGTCCTTCTTTTGGACAGGAATGGATGCTTTTCCTCGTGATTAAGCGATTGGACTTTTGCCTTTCCATCTTCGTCTCATCTGTTGGGATCTGATGCATCCAGCATGTTCCATGACGGCTCTACATCCGGGTGATATCTTTTAAATGCTGATTTTTATTTGCTTCTGTCGGTTTAGACTATTTATTTTAAAGTTTAATTGTGTTAGTAGAATAAGACCCCTTTAGACTTATATATTTTAGGTCACCTGAACCTGAGGTTAAGTTTAACTTTTGTTCTAAATTTCCCTTTTGGCTAACTTATGTTCTTTTTATTCCAAATTCTAGTTTTGATAAATAATTGAATAAGTTTAATATTGTTAACTTTAAAATTTAATATTCTAAAGTTTTCTTTTACCACTATACGACCGGCCATTCCATTTATTTTTATTATTTAAGATGTTTGATTTTAGTTAATGAGATGTAAAAGGTTTTAAAAATTATTTTAAAAGTGAAGTTTAAATTTTAATAAACGTTAGATTTTGAAAACCTAAAATCTGTGTTCTTTCTTTTACTTTTAATGTTTTTATTTTTAGGTAAAGTGTCAATTTTTAATTACATGTAGAGTACATATTTGTACACGTAGGGAAACTGGTCAATAGGTCCACTTTCTGTTTATTTAAGAATTCAGTTATATTTCTAGAATGTTTTCAGGTTTGAGGAACTTTACAAATTTCAGTGTATTTTAGAAGCATTTTCAGATTTATTTTCAGATGACATTTAGGTTTTAAGAACCTTGAGTAAGAAATTTGAGAACTTAGAATGATTCAGAATGTTCTTTGTCTTTTAGTATATCATAAATGCAGTAGATTTCCCCCCCCCCCCCAACAGCAGCACATGACTTTCCCTGCAGACTTATCCACTTCCTCTTTATGTTAATTAAATTTAATTCACTTTCGAATTCACTTCCAAATCTAGTCAGTACCGGGGTGAGCAACAAGTGGCTTATGTATTAAATTTTGTAAAATTTGATCAGTTTCTTAGTTACGGTGGATAAGCGTAATTTTTGAGGGCCATTTCGCAATAAAGGCGGGTTGGTTTATCCCGAATCGTACCAAAAGTTAATCAGAAATAGGGTCACATACAAATGACTTACCTACTAAATTTTGTGAAATTTGGTCCGTTAGTATTTTAGTTAGAGTGGATACAAAATCTGCACCGACAAACAGACAGACACACATACCAATGTCACGCTAAAAATAGGTTTTTTCGTATTCTAGAGGTCTCGAAACGTGTAGATCCGTCGAAAACTCGAGTTGCGATTTTCGACATGATTCCAATACTTTCCCTATACATTAACATGTATTGTAGGGAAAGTAAAAAGCGCTTCCGATACGAAGGAGAAAGATCAGCGGTGGTTCTAGTCCGATGGTGCCGAAATGGTTTTGTGTGAATAATATTTTGTAAAATAAAACTCAATTTTTGTAATACTGAAAAAAAATAACTCGAACCAAAATCCGATTATACACACGTAAAGCGCATTCAAGGAGCAACAAATTAGTGTTTATTGCTTATAGATATCACATTTGGTTGAAGGATATAAACATTACAATATTGAAACACTTCAAGTTATTATACTTCTTCAACTTGACAAGACGGTGACTCGAAAATTATAAGATTTTTTTAATTTAAATAAATATGTTTTAGAAACTAAATTTCCTTTTACTTATTTTTGTTGCTTTCTATTCATATCTGTCTTTCATAGTTTCGAAGATATGGAAAAATGAAAAAGAAAATATTTTGCCCAGATACTTCTTCAAGTTCTTTTCGTAAACATAGAGTTCGATCGAAATCCAATTATATATATATATAGGACTTTTAAACAGCTACAAATTCTTGTTTATTTTTCAAAACTGGCTTTTTTAGGTTTGGATATATAAGCACTACAAACTTGTGAAATGGAAAATTCACAATCTTCTAGTTTACAAGATGATTACTCGAAAACATTTTTAACACTAAATGAAGATTTTAATATTAAATGTCCTACACATTTCTGTAATACAATGTTACACACATGTTGTAACTATTTATATCTATATAGTTTACTATATATTTCGAGTGAAAGTTAGAAACAATAATTTAAATTGGTAAAAACACTCGCTCTGAGTTAAATTTTTTTCGAAAAAACTTTAAAATAATAAAATATTGAAATTATTTTTTGATATTCATATTATAGACCTTATTGTCGATAAAACAAGAAACAACATTTACAATTAATTAATCTATTAGGTTAGGGTAGAACATCCAAGATGCCTACATTTTTCGTAACATTCGTTTTTTTTTATTTAGTGAAACCCCAAACATAGATGTTATACACATAAATAGCCCACAAGATTGTAAATAACATTCAAACAATCAGTGAATATTGTTATACCGAAAATGAATATTAATAAATATTAGGAATTTTACAATAAAGTTTCAGCATAAATGTACATTGCAAGTTAATTTTGAAGGTTAAAGGACTTTAAAATAAATTACGACTGGTATCTGTGGCCCATCTCTTGCTGCGATACAAGCAGCAACCCTGCGAGAAACAGATGGAATGAGCGTGCGAATAGTTTCCTGAGAAGCTGATGACCATATGCCTTCAACCATCCTCGATAGGTCGTCATCTGTTTGAGGCGGGGGCAGGACAGTCAAACGATGGACAATCACGTCCCATACATGCTCTATGGGTGAGAGATCTGGAGACAGCGGAGGACAAAGAAGCACTTGGATATCTTGCAAGACTTGTCTCCTGATAGTTACCGTGTGCGCTCGTTCTTTATCTTGCTGGAAAACAGGATTTTGCAACTGCTGAAGGTAGGTCAGTGCAACCGGTCGCAGCACCTCATCCCCATATCATCTTGCCGTCATTGTGCTTCTGATACGAACCAGTTGTGGCCAGCTATCGAAGCCGATGGGACCACAAACCATAATGCAGAATTGTTGAACAGTATGGCGTTCAACAGTCGCAGTAGGATTAGATATGTTTCCATGTCGCCTCCAGACTTCCAGACGGCGACTGTCATTCGACAAACAGAACCGATACTCGTCCCTGAACACTACCCTGTCCCATTCAGTTGTCCAAGAATTTCGAGCCCGACACCATTGCAATCTTTCACGTCGGTGTCTCGTCGTCAAAGGCAGTCTTCGTAAAGGACGATTTGAGTGCAAGCCGTTTTCGGCAAATTGTCGAGAAACTGTTCTCGCTGATTTTTGTGCAACCAATGTACCTTGCAAATTCTGCAGAATGTCGACAGTCATCGTTTATGGGGCTGCATGCCTTCGAATGCGTTGATCAACGCGTGATGACGTACGTTTGGATGGAACTATACCATTCCGACGATTTACATGCATGCCTTTCTTCTCCAATTCCTTTCCGCAATGGACGCATCTACACGTGTTTAAGCTGCGAAGCGCAGGTACGACCACCCAGCCATATGTAGATCTAAAATGAATTCCCTCGCACTAATGTCTAAATGCTGATACGTACTTCGTTGTCATCGTCCAGGCATCTCTTACACAACACGTGTCTTCTGAAATGAAAAACATCTCGGAAAAGGGTTTCCGTAGGCGACAGACAGAAAAACTGTTGGCTCATCTACCGTTCCATCACTTTTATCGCTCTAATTATGTGACCTACTTGCATTTCAGAACATGTCTTCTTGCATTCAAATGTCTCGCAATTTGCACAATTATACGGCCAAACACGTGTTTACTATATATCGTCAAACACGGTCATTCAGCTGTCTACTTGCATTTAGAAGTATAATTATATGCATTTAGATGTATAATTATATTTATAATTTGTATAATTATACGGCCAAAACTTCATGGTGCTGCATATTCTATGTCGGGTAGTGTATAATCAACCATCTGACAGCGTCAAATGTCTGACAATTTTCGATGGAAGAGCACGATTGAAGAATCTTTGAATCCGAATCGATCGTTTTTGAGTTGATGTTAATGTGTATGTGTGTGTGCTTAACGAATGGAGCGTCTCGAATGAAATTTGGTACAGCAATTATAATCAGTGAATACTGGAAGCCTGTTAATTTTAAACGCAATCGAATGGAAGAACCCTAAATTTGCGGGGAAAATTTTGAAAAAGTCACCAAAACAGCAAAACCTTCAATAATGCTATATAAACCATCATTTCTCAGGTAATTTTTCATTATGAAACGATTGACACAAATTTTAGAACAATAGCATAAACCGTCCTCGAGATACTGCACTTTTTTCAAATAAATGTATCAAAAATTAAAATAAAATGAAAACATATAATAACTAGTGTAAAATAAATTCGCTTTACATATGTAATATTTTGTAATAAAGTTGTTAACTTCATTCCTGTGGATCTAGTTCATTCCAATGAAAAAAAAAGAAACTTTGTGTAATAGTTTTAAATTTTGACGCCTAAAAATTTGCCAACAGTCATTCATATATAACAAATGTTTTTCTCTTAAGTTTGTCTGTAACGCTTGGCGATAAATTTGACGAACCTGTCTACTCATTTAGCGAAATATCGCCATTTTGGCGATGTTTCATCCTAGATTGACGAAAATATCAGCATCATTGCAAAAATGATGGTAAGTTGACGAAAATAACGTGAAATTGATGAATTAATTATGAAACTATTTTATTATATATTCTATTGCTCCTTGCGGATGTTATAAATATTGTCAATTTAGAGTTATGTGAAATATAAGTTAAGCGGGTACTTCGAAGGAGTTTTACATGTTGTCATCCTAAAAAACGCAAAATGTACAAATCAACATTACAAACATTGTGCAGTAGGTCTTATACGTCATTTTTTCATTGTGAAAGAAGTGGACTTATTGTATTATATAGCGAAAGCCATATTCTGTCCACCTCGGATTTTCTTCTGCCCCGGAATGGGGTGAAGAAGTTACGCCACTTCGAACCCCCCCACCTCGATTCTCTGAACTAGGGACGAGGGTGAAACTTGAGAACAGGGCAGAACCTAACTGGGTCGATTTCAATTAAGACAAATAGGCACCATACATTGTTAAATACAATAAAAGTTATTTTAAAAAATTACAGGTAAATCTTTTTAAAGTGTCAGCAGCTTTCCCGTATTTTGCAGGCTTAAACATTAGTCCTGTATAATAAATTTGTTACTTTCCCTGCTGTACATGGTAATGTATAGGGAAAGTATTGGAATCATGCCGAAAGTCGCAACTCGAATTTTCGACAGATCGACACGTTTCGAGACCTCTAGAATAGGAAAAAACTATTTTTAGTGTAATGTCTGTCTGTGTCTATCTGTGCAGATTTTGTACCCTCTCTAACTA
Source organism: Amaurobius ferox (assembly GCA_951213105.1). Classification (NCBI taxonomy): domain Eukaryota; kingdom Metazoa; phylum Arthropoda; class Arachnida; order Araneae; family Amaurobiidae; genus Amaurobius; species Amaurobius ferox. Next base: position 21,085,195 of record OX578146.1, on the reverse strand, counting down.
AAAAACTGATTAACCGAATTTCATGAAATTTGGTAGGCAAGTCACTTGTGAGCGAATCTGGTGCTGATTAGGTTTGGGTACCATTCGGGATAAAAGGACTAGCCTTTTTTTGCGAAATGGCCCTCAAAAGTTTGTATCCACTCTAGCTGAAAAACTAATAGACCGAATTTCACAAAAATCGGTAGATAAGTCTTTTGTGGGTGATCCTGATGCTGATTAGATTTTAGTATGATTCGGAAAAAAATAACCTGTCTTTTATTGCAAAATGGCCCGCAAAAATTTAGAATAAAAAACTATATGCTCAAATATATCCATTAAATGCTTGTTTAATACGTAATTTTTAATGAAGAATATATATATATATATATATATATATATATATAATAAGAGCAATCCCATTACATTAACCGTTATATAGATATTTAAATTTTTTCTCTACGCCACTTTTGAAAATAAGTCTAGTTATCAAATGAGAACGGAAATTGAATTAAAAGTGAATTAAATTGAAATAAAATATAGACAACGTGGATATAAGTCCGCAGGGAAAGTCATGTGCTGCCCACATCAATTTTTTTTTATTGGCATTGATTCCCTCAATACATTTTTTACTTCCAACTATTTGAATAATATAGATTTAACATGCTATTTATTGCACGGATTTATGCAAATCAGAAGGATAATGCTCAATGATTTACTAGAATAGCTTAAAGCTGTTGTATGGAATAATTTTCTTCTTAATCATTAATTTCATCCAATTTAATCTTTCAGTAATTATACTTGATAGAAGAATGCTTTCAGGCACAATTTCCTTCGTATTCTGAGAAATCTTTGACTTTTCGAATAAAGGTCTCTTCAATTACAAAGGGAATAAACTTTCAATCTTCAAAATTGTTTAGATGCTGTAACAGTCGGAAATTGAAATTTGTCTTGTACTAAATAAAATATAATTTCAATTACAGTTAAATGTAATTTCACATTTCCTTACAAATAATATTATTAAAATATACCATTGATAAAATTCATGTGATTGTTTAACTTTTCATACAAATCGGTTTCGTACTTGGAGATGAATTATTTTTGTTTAACTTTGTAAATTGAGGGAGCATAATCATCTATATGAAACTATCATGTAATTAATATAGAAATCGCAATATGTAAATACAATTAAAAAATATATATATCGTTTCGGAAATTTGAAAGTTTCCTTCTTCCATGTGAAGATGCCATGATCTTAATATTGAAATCGAAAGATGTGTTAGCAAATATTGTAAACTAGGACATTGGTGGCGCCCTCTAATGTGACAAAAAGAAGGTAAATGAAGTAAGATACAAAATATATAAAAGTGAAATGCGAAATGGAGCGAAAATATTGAATAGGTTAAATCGAAATGATTTAATTACGGTTATACTATAACTCTAACTAAAGAAATAAGTAGGGTACATATTGGATATAAAGAATTTGGTTTTTGACGCTTTTTTTCTGAAGCGATAAATTGTCAAATGTGGCGCGAAAATAAATTGCATTTGGCACGAAATGTCTTCCTCTGGCAACCCCTTTTAACTTTCTGTTAACTTCAGCTTCAGCCATTTTGTTTTTGTTGTGTTGTTGCTGTGTGTGTAATAATATATTAAAAACGTGAATATCATACAAAAATTAAAGATATCACATGTTAATAGATAAAATAATGTAGAAGCAGAAAATTTACATAGAAATAATGATCGTTCTCTAATGACCGAAATGTGGAAACAGTTATTTGTGCAACTTGGATATTTACACGTGTTTTTCTTTGAAAAGTTTTGGATTCCATTACACCAGGTACAGTGTTTTGATTTAAGCATGGCTTCAGCTTTGTTTTAGAGGGTAATTTAAAGTTCAATTTCTTGACTGTATTCAATTTTATGATTTTCATGTTACAAACAGCTATTGTTACGTGAGACGTATAAGTATCGCTTTTTAAAATTTCTTTAGAGTACAATATTTTTCTAAGTGTCGTTTCTTTTAAATTTCTTTAAAGTACAAACTTTTTTCTAACTATCGTTTATTAAAATTTTGTTAAAAAGTAATTTTTTTGTCAAGTATCGTTCTTTTGAAATTTCGTTTAAGTACAATCAATTTGGCGTCTGTTAGGACTTTTCAAACAGCGTACGCCGTGACGCCATTCTTGGCGACTAAAAAAATGGCGGATTTAGCCAAATTCTTTATATCCAATCTGTTCCATAAGTAGTCATAAACAAATGATTAACAAGATACTTGAAATTTTATTTATATAAGAAGCTACAATACATCCAAATAATTAATTAAAAACTGAAGTCAAAAGAAAAGTCATAGAGATAATTAGTCATTCTGCAGTGATTTGTAGCAAATCATTATTTACTTTCCTAATTTTTGACATAATTTATAGTTGAGGTGTGATTTTAAGCCTGTTTAGCTTAACCTGTTTACGATAACTCACATTTAAAAATACTTTGTTAGATACTACAATTATTTAAAATCTCAATATGATCCTAAACAGAAATAAAATTATAGTTAATTAAATGGTGGCAGAGAAAATCACTTTAAAACAAAAATTAAAGGAAATCTATATTAATTTATCTAACAAGTTTGTTGTTCTTTTAACCAATGTCAAAGGCGGAAAGACTAACAATCTTAAAATATATAAGGTTGTAACTTTTCTTTTCAACATGATATAATTTGTTTAACAATGTATGGTGCTTAGCGTCGAAAATAATCACCTTTAATGGAAAATATTTAATATACAAGTCAAACTATACGCCTTAGTTTTTAATATAAATGTGAAAAGATTCAGCCTTCCAGCTCACCAGAGGGAGGGGGTCTAGGAATGTTGAAAATACATTTCGAAAAATAGCTTACAAATGCTTTCTCTAGCTTTGAAGATATTTTTGTCCCGTGATCCCCAGTATCTGGTCTGATTGATTCACACATCTAGATCATATCAGTATCTGGTCTGATTGAATCAGACATCTAGATCATACCAGTATCTGGTCTGATTGATTCAGACATCTGGATCATACCAGTGTCTGGTCTGACTGATTCAGACATCTGCACCATATTTTTTTTCACAAATACAATAACTTTTTTATGCTTAAATATTACATTGTAAATTAACTAATTGGAGAATTTAACAAACTCCTTGATAATATATGGTCCATCGTATATGGGTCAAATACATCTTACAGCATCACTTGAGTGAACATCTAAATTATCTAAATCCAGTATAGATTCGGACATCTAGATTTTAGATCATACTAGTATTGATTCAGACATCTAGATCACAAGGACGCCTGGTAGTTCTGGAAAGATATACACCCACAATTGCATATTAAAATAATCAAAATATTTTTATATGTGTATGGTATAATACACATTTATGGCACTTCACAGAGAGCAAAAGATGTCGACTTGTTTTAGAGACTGCTTTAATCATGTTCCGAGTACCGTTTGAGTCATTTTGAGTTTCATCCCTTTTCTAAACACGGACAAGCGAAAGCTCGTTTGTTGTGCTGCCTTTCACATGCAAACTTTTTATATGAAATCCATATTCCACATTTGTCATTATTTCCTTTAATGTTCCAGTAACTCATTTTGGGGAATATGGAATTATATTGATTTATACAAAAAACGCTTCTGTAAAACTTATCTTATTAGCTCTATCTGTAGTTCTTTAAATACAGTGTCTGAAATTATCTTTACATGCACACAAATATTGATGTCTCAAAAACTGTTCAATATATTTGGATGAATTTTTATTTGGGATTCATACAAAATCCATAAATATGAACTGAAAAATTAATTGAATATGAATGCATACGATGCTAAACTAATTATTAAACAATTTCCTACTTCCATCAACGCCTGACTAACCTCTAAACGGCCTATAGCTAGCCACCTCAAAGATTATTTTTAACGTAATTAATGTACTATCCATTTATTTATTTGTTTGAATTCCAATCAGTTTCTAAATTGTGATACATTCAGCAGTAATATTTAAAAAAATTAACCCAGTACTTCAGCAATTTATTAAACTTGAAAACTTAAAACTCCATCGACATATAAATCGTCTGCCTCTCTATGTAAAATCACTGAATATTTTATTCATATCACTTATAATCCAGACAACAAAGCTAAATAATTTTGCGTGAAATAAGTCTGTAATTATTATATAATTCATCTTACAATCGCTTGATTTTTTACATTCTGCATTAGTTCAAATTAGGCTTCGTTGTGAAAATAATCAAAGTTTAGTGATCATTTAAAATAAAAAAAAATGTAATTACGTTGGCACATAATTTAGATACACAGATTACACGCAAAAAATAAAGCGTTTTTTTGACGGATGCAACACTAAATATAAATTTAGAAGATCATTAAATAACACTATATTTACACACGGAAAAAATTGAATGCCACATTTTATTTTGTAATGAGTCGTCTGATTTCATCATTTAGCATGGATGTATTCATGATTTCAATTTTTATTTTAAAAACTACCTCACATATTTTGCTGGACATTTTTTCCACATTGTATGTGATAATTTGAATAATTCCTAAAATTTTCGCAGCAACTTGTGAATTTTGACACCGTTTAAAAAACTTTTGTAAAATTAAGTCCCATAGGTTTCAATGAATTAATTTTTTCAAATCGAGTTAAATCCAAAATTAATTGGGTTAGATTATTCATTTTCATTCCCAAACATCCCGCAGACCGTATCAACAACAACTAAAATGCAATTTCGTAAAAGTATATAAATATAAGTATATTCGAAAATAAATATATATATATATATATATATACTATATATATATATATATATATATATATATATATATATATATATATATACTACATACATATATATATATATATGTATATATATATATATGTATATATATATATATACATATATATACACATATATATATTATACTTATATTATATTTGTATACTTTTATATTTCGATAAAATTATTATTACGGCAGTTTTGTGGAAAAAGACAGACAGACATGAAAACGAAAGTCATAAGCACTGTTCAACTATGTTGTAAAGCGTTAAAAAAATGAATGGGGCCATTTTGAAATTACATTTAAAATTTTCGTTCCATTGATGATAATGAAAAAATATTATATTTTGAGCTTTATAACTCGCGTAATATATATATATATACATATATATATAATTGAAGATTTTTATGATAACTTGTAATATATATATACCCGAGAAATACCTAAGAAAATTGCTTGTAAACTGAAGGTTTTTGCAAATCAGAAGCCTAGTGTAGCACGATGAGCTATGCAAGAAGTTTGGAAATAGAATAAATGGAATCGAGTGAATATAAAAGGAATAAAATGAATAAGAAAAGCATTTCTGAAACCATGTACGTTATCAAGGGCCATACATGTTTCATTAATGCTGATTCTACGTTTCTGTTTACACAACTGTAAAATGTATTACAGAAATAATGTAAATGGCCCGACGTAGAAGAAAAAACAAAGTGGATCACATACACAAAAAAATCAAACATGAATATAAAATATTCTGTTACACCAGCTTGTGGGTAATTATTTAAATGAGGATGCAAAGTATTATAAAGTCATATCAAAAGAATAAAATGAAAATAAAATGATAATATATCTACCCCTAGTACTGTGGTACTTGTGGAAAAGCATGTGTATTACCAATCATCTCAGAACAGGTTACAGTGAATTTTTGTTACTGACTAAGCAGTTTTCTTAAAGCTGGTTAAAGTGAATTATACGAAATGTTTAACTGTTAGAATAAGATATGGAGTTTATGAATTAATGTATATATATATATATATATATATATATATATATATATATATATATATATATATATATATATATATATATATATATATATATATATATATATATATATATATATATATATATATATATATATTTAAATATATATATATATATATATATATATAAATATATATATATATATATATATATATATATATATATATATATATTTAAATATATATATATATATATATATATATATATATATATGTATATACATATATATATATTATACTTATATTATATTTATATACTTTTATATTTCGATGAAGAGTTGTTATAGATTGAGTTCCTTTTTCAAATAACATAGGTCACTACATTGAGGAAATTCGATTTCGTAAAATAATAGCCAAAAATATTTCGAAAGCGCGTCATTAATAGGACGCTATCTCGTATGTACAGGATGATCAATGTAGTAGTAAGCGTGGTACACACAACTTAGTAATGAGCGCAGTAAATCAAGTGAGCATAGAAACATAGATTATTTATATAATGGCTTTTGGGAGAATCAGTTTCTCACTATAAATTACACATTTCAATTAATTCTATTTTATTTAACTTTTATTTGTCACAAACGAAAATTAGGCCTAATTGTGTTTCACAATTGATTGATCTCGTATGTCACATATTACTGCTTGTGTTGTGACGTAAATTCTTTCTACCCACTATTAAAAAAACTGTCAGAGATTCTAACGTTTGCACTTTTTTATTAGCACTTTACAACATAGTTCAAAAGTGTTTATGACTTTGTTCATTCTGCTTGTCTCTCTGTCAGTCGGTCCGTCTCTCTGTCTGTCTGTCTGTCCGTTAGCACGATAACTGCCGTAAAAATGACTTAGTATGTCTTTCAGACGGTCTGTGGGACCTATGGGAATATAAATAAATAATATTACCCAATTAGTTTTTTATTCAACCCGGGTTGAAAAAATGAAATACATTGAGCCCTAAGGGACCTAATTTTTCAAACAGTTTTTAATCAAATGTAAAATTCACAAATTGCTTCGAAATTTTTAGAAAATATTCACATTATCCCATAAAATATATATTAAAAATTTCAGTAAAATATGTTAAGTAGTTTTTTAATTAAAAATTATTTAATATAGGGAAAAAAACAAATTCTATTAAATTCTGACTTTTGGGATATCCTCCAGAAGGAAAAATGAAATATATATATTATATAATAAATGTACTTTCAAAAGTTTAATCGTTTTGTACATGAGAGAGGCTTCGCATTTTAAAATAAATTTGGTAGATAACAATTTTTCAATTTTTTTTAACTTTATATAACTCTTCATGAAATACTTATTTGATAGCATTTTTAATGCACTTTCCTACGTCCTAGAGATTTAAAATTTGGTACACAGCTTAAATTTGTTGAACATTTTATTCTACAACAATTTGGTGGATCTTTAGATATAGATCATACATTTTTTTCGAAATGGCCTGCAAATAATCCCCGTTCACTTCCATAAATCATTGTTGTAATATTGTTAAAAATTCTGATGTGGGCAGCACATGTCTTTCCCTGCAGATACATATTCACGTTCTCCTTATTTCTTCAATAATAATTTGAGTTTATTTGCACGAAATAACAGCCATAAGTATTTTAAATGACATAGAATTTGCACGTTCAACTTAAATTTGGTTCTGATTTGATAGCTGGACTTATTGTCAAATGTGGCGTAGCTAAAATGCGAAAAAACTAGAATATCTCAAGAACGGCTAGGCTTAGAGTAATGGGGTTAGCCTTATTCTTTTTGATATTAAAAATCACGTATAACATAGGAATTTAATTGATGTAATTGAGTACACGTAGTCCTTTATTTTTATATTTAACGATTTTTGCTGGCCAGTTCGCAAAAATAGCCCGTTCCTTTTTCCTGAATCGTACTAGAATAACCTACAAGTGATTTATGTACCAAAGTTTGTTAAATTTGTTATATAAATCACTTGTAGGTTATTGAAATATTATACACCAAATTTTGTTAAATTTGTTCCATTAGTTTTTAGCTAGAGTGGATAAAGGCAATTTCTGCCGGCCATTTCGCAAAGATGGCAGATTCTTTTTTTACGAGTCGTACTATAATCTAATGAACATCAGGATTTCCCACAAAAAACATACCTACCAAATTTTATGAAATTCTGTCCATTAGTTTTTCAATTAGAGAGTATGAAATATCCTCACAGACACACAGAAACATACTCATATACACTCTTACACACATAGACGTCTTCCTAAAAATAGTTTTTTCGTGTTCTAGAAGTCCCAAAACGTGTAGATTCTTCGAAAATTCGAGTTCCGATCTTCGGCACGATTCCAATACTTTGAATACATACACACACACACACACACACATATTATATGCGCATCGGTGTATTATCTGTTTATCTAAATTTCGTGCCTATACAATTACAATAGTTGTGATTTTAAATGATCCCTAAACTTTTATTATTTCTTCAACGAAGCCTAATTTTAACTTATGCAGAATGTAAATGTCTGACGCGATTGTAAGGTGAGTTACATAAGAATTGCTGAATTTTTTTCACACAAAATTATTTAGCTCTGGAGTCTGGAATACAAGTTATATGAATGAAATATTCATTGATTTTGCATAGAGAATCAGATGATTTATATTTTGATACAGTTTTAAATATTTGAGTATAATAAATTACTGTAGTACTGTGATAATGTAAAAGATATCACCTCTGTATATATCACATTTTAAAATTTTTTAAATGAAATTGCATTTCAGTTGGAAAGTGTTTCATAATCAATGCTTATGCATGATTGATCTTTCTTGTTTAACATATTATTGAACTAATTACAAGGCAGGATTTCCGCGGGTTTTACTGGTATTTTCTAATATCCTTTGTATAAATGTTATGTGTCTTCAAATTTTGCTTCTTAACCATTCTGCTAACTTAAAATGCTCTTATATTGCTATTAGTTTGAATTAAACTCCATCTCTAAGGTGATTTATACAGCCTTTCAAGCGAAATTTAAATATGTGCAATACTTTAGAACCTTAATCATTATAAAGAACAATTTCACTAATTATACTAGAATTTAGCATGCATGTCTACACAATTTCTGCCATACTCTTACGAAAATCTGAGAACTTTCGAAACTACGGTTTTCTTACATGGGACCAATTACAAGAGGAATACATTCTCTTAAGACATCAAGTAAATTCAATTTTAGAATGGGGATTGTAATATAAAATAGCTTCACTCTGAGGAATTTCAGATTGAACTTGCAAAAGAAAAATGTTTAATTTTAATTGCATATAAATCCTCATGTATAATCATTTGCTAAATTACTCTTCTTCAAGAGCAATCTTGATTATGTTTCGAAACTAGTAAATATCGGATGCATTTTAGTTGTATAAATGATATAAAATTGTCAGTCCATTATATGGATGTACTATATAATGATATGTATACTCAAATAAAATAAAAAGTATTGTTTCAGAAACATATGGGTTTCTCTTTTCTGTACAAAGAAATATCGACAAAAATAATATTTTAACTATGGCCTAGAGATACTGCTAAATTATATTGTATTGGATGCGCTACTGGTGCAAAGAAAGACATGTAAAATGAGAAAAAAGTATTAAAATATCGCTATATTGAAAAAGAACAGGAAACCTGCTATTTTTTGACACTGTATAAAGAAAATAAGGCAAAACGTACAGTTCTGAAATTTTACATATTGACTAATGTGAACCTGTAGATTTTACATATTGACAATTGTGAACCCTTAGATTCTTCTTCGTTTTCGACTTAGACAGTCCGATCTACCCGAAAGTGTAAGGTATCTATTTTGACGGCCCGGAAATGCCACCCAATTTAGACCGGAACTCAGTGGGGCAGAATCCACAGGGACCGAACCCTACTTCCCCAACCACCAACCTCATGAAAGGACTTACCGACAGTCATATTCAACGTGGCTGTACACCGCGCCGTCGCATAAACACGGGACATTTTGAGCACTGTCAGAAATCGAACTCGGTTTGTCCGAGTTCAATTCCCGCGCGCTAACCACTGGGCTGTCCCTTACCTGGAAGACGGGCTTAAAATTTAGTTTGAAGTCTTAGTTAATTAAATATTAATTAATGAAATTTTAGATTGCCTAAATGGATAAGGATTATAGGGTAGAGCCGAGTAGCAATTTTTTTGTGATCGGCTGCTGGCTGAAACGCCACAAAGATGGCCTAGGACAATGATGTACTTTAGTGTTGATTCTTATAATCAGAGTTCTTATAACCAGAATCGCAACTGCTGTTGCTACGCTTTATTGTATTTGAAATTTATTTTTTTCTGCAGTTATCAATTACATGTCTTATTGTTGATTCTTCTAAAGAATGAAATGAAAGAAATAAAAAAAAAATCATGATCATGACAGTTGGGAATTTTAGCACGTTATATGTCTGTTGAATTGAAGTTTTTTGATTTCATTACATTTTAAATCGTGTACTTTGTATAATAATTTAAATCTCAAAGTAAATATTTACCTTGTTATTATTGTAGCTCAGATCCTCGTTATTACATGCTTGAAATATTCCACTTACTTGAAAACGATTTTATAGCAATAAAAATAACAAGAAAGAACAATCATACATAAAGCATTGATTATGAATCACTTTTCAAATTAAATGTAATTGTATTTAAACAACTTTAAAATGCGATATATTCAGCGCTGATATTTTTACATTATCACAGTACTGCAATAATTTAGTATAATTGAAAACCTAAAACTTCGAAAAAAACGAAACTTCGAAACATCGAAAAAAAGAAATTTCTTCAAATGATGTCATCAAAATATAAGTGATCTGACTCTCTATGTAAAAGTAATGAATATTTTATAAATATAATTCTTATTCCAGACTCCAGAGCTAAATAATTTTGCGTGAAAAAAATTCAGCAATTCTTATGTAACTCATCTTACAATCACTTCTTTACATTCTGCATCCATTAAAATTATGCTTCGTTATAGAAATAATCAAGTTTGATGATCATTTAAATTAAAGAATATTGTAATTGCGTTTGCACCGCAGAATATAGATGTACAGAAAATAATAAAACATAAAGCGCTTTTCGGAGGGATGCAACACTAAATATAAATTTAAAAGAACTTAAAAATCACGGATTTTATACTGGGAAAAAATATGGATGCCATATTTTATTTTAAAGTTGTTCTCGTGATCTATTCATATAATATGGATGTAATTATTATACTAATTTTTATTTTAAAAACTACCGAACATATTTTACAAATTTTTTTTAACACATTTTAAGGGATAATGTGAATATTTCTTAAAATTTAGAAACAATTTGTAAATTTTAATTTCGCATAAAAAATGCTTGAAAAATTAGGTCCCATGGGGTCAATGTATTTCATATTTTCAACCCGGGTTCAATCCCAATCTAATTGGGTGATGTTAGTCATTTACATTCCTGTAAGTCCTAGAGATCGTTTCAACAGCATACTAAAATTTAATTTTGATAAAGTCATTTTTACGGCAGTTATCGTGCTAACAGACAGACAGACAGCCAGAAAGAACAAACTTATAAACACTTTTTAACTATGTTGGAAAGTGTTAAAAAAATTAAAATGCTCCAGAACTGCTGGTTCCCCACATGGCAAAATAGCAGCAAGGGGAAAACGGCGTAAAATAGATCGTGGAGGAAGATCTTGACATCCATGAGTGTCAGTGAAATAGGAGTAAGCCCCAACTGGAATATTACTCCTTCATAGAAAGCGGACCGAAAGAGATCGTGAAACAAACCTCGAGAGTTGGCGAGCATCAGCAAGCAGGGATGGATACCTTTAAGTATAGAAAAAAATCTGATGTGGGCAACACATGACTTTCCTTATATAATGTAATAAATTTACTACTTTTACAGTAAAAAAAAATGTTTTTCTTATAGTAGATACTAATATACTTTCCAAGATATTGAATTTTCGACAATTAGTCGTCATTTTCTTTGATTTAGATTGTCATTTGATTGTCTTTTGATTTGTCATTTTTATCCAACTGGCGATATTTTCGTTAATTTGGCAACATTTCAAAAAGTCGCCAAGTTGGCGACATTCCGCCAATGTTGTCTCCAAAATCTCGCCAAGCATTATGGACGAAGAAATAAGTTATTCTTACAGCTGATAAATGATTATTGGCGTTTAAATACAAAAACATTACTCAAAGTATCTTTTTTCATGAATGGAACTAGCTAGATCCACGGGAATGATGTCACCCAATTTATCGCATAATATTGCATATAAAAAGTGAACATGTTTCTCAATAGGAAATATTTTTTTTCTATTTTATATGACTTTTTGATAACTCTTTTGAAAAATGTTCAATATCTCGAGAACGGTTCATGTTAGCTTTCTAAATGTTATGTCAATCGTATTCTAATGCAAAATTACATAAGAAATGTATATTTGTTTAACTTTATTAGAGGTTTTGATCTTTTCTTTGATTTTTTCAAAATTTCATTTGAAAATTTAGGAGGGTTCTGAACATTCGATTGCGTATAAAAGCAATAGACTTCCAGTGTTTACGGATTGTGATTTTTGTACCAAATTTGGTTCGAATCGGTCCATTCGTTCGTCAGTTATCGTCTCCACAGACCCACTGACACACACACACACACACACACAGACATCACTTCAAAACTGTTTGATTCGTGATCAGGGATGCTTGAAAGGTGCTCTCCCGTCGAAAACTCGAATTCTAATTTTCGACCCCGTCACAATACTTTCCTTATACATTATGTGTATAAGGAAAGTAATAATGGATATGAAAACGGGTAGAGAGAAATAATAACACGGAGATAAACAAATTAAATATGTTTATGCAGTTAGGTGAAACAATGCCATAAACAAAACTTTAACCGTATTGGTGACATTTTTACTGGTGTAAAATACTCAGACATTTTCACACTTTGACATTTTTACTGGTGTAAAATGCTCAGACATTTTTACACTTTGACATTTTTACTAGTGTAATACAAGAAAATGTCTTTCATATACAGTGATCCCCCCTCCCCCCGCCACTTATCGACGGTTTCGTATCCTGCTATTCCACTTAACCGCGGTTGATCGCGCACTGAAAACAACTAATGCAACATTCCAGAAATATATAATTCCTAATTGTGATATTGCAGCACTGGAACTGGTTCACTATTGCTGGTGAAATGGCATTCATCAAATCTGCAATAGATGAAGTAAAAGCAGAGAGTGCAAATTACTACTGCAAAAATTTATAGAGTGAACATGTAAATTACTTTAACGGGTATCAATAGAAAAATTAGGAACCACATTCACACCGACAGGCCAGTTCGCGTAACATGATTTAACAATTTAATTATGAAATGTGAGAGCAAATTAGACGCAATCGAGAAATGTTAAGAAATGAGGAATTGGAAGAACTTGTTTAGACATCAATAAAGGAAGAGAAACTTAAGGTAATTAAAGTAAAACCACCAATGTGGGGATTTCACAAAATAATCCGAAGTGTTTCAAATTGCACAGACATTAACGGGCACAATTATGGATAGTGATCATCAGACGAAACAGGGCATTAAAGTAAACCTGTATAATCACCGAAGGATTGTAACTTTACAACATAGTTGAAAAATGTGTATGACTTTGGTCATTGTGTCTGTCTGTCTGTCTGTCCTTTCGCCCAATAACTGCTGTAAAAATGACATTATCAAAATGAAATGTTAGTATGTTATTCAGGTGGTCTGTGGGACCTACGGGAATATAAATGAATAATATCACCCAATTAGTTTTGGATTGAACCCTGGTTAAGGAAAATGAAATACATTGAAACCCATGGAACCTAAATTAAAAAAATAATAAACGAATTTAAAATTTAAAAATTGCTTCGAAAGTTTTAGAAAATATTTAAATTATCCCATTAAAATATAAAACAAATTTCAGTAAAATATATTCAGTAGTTTTTTAAATAAAAATTAAAGTAATAATTACACCCATATCATACGAAAAGATCACCTGACAAACTTCATAATAAATTATGGCATCCATTTTGTGTCAAAATCGTGATTTTAAAGTTCTTTTTAATTTATATTTTGTGTTGTATCCGTCCTAAAATTTCTTTTTTGCTTAATTTCTGTGTATCTATATTCTGAAACAATGCAATTAGAGTATATTTGAGTTTAAATGTCCATAAAACCTTGATTATTTCTGTAACGAAGCTTAATTTTCACTTATGGAGAATGTAAACACTCTGTAAGATAAATTGTATAAGCATTGTTGAATTTATTTTCATGCAAAATTATTTAGCTCTGGAGTCTGCAATATAGTTGATATGAATGAAACATTCATTGATTTTAAATAGAAATGCAGAAGATTTTATAGCAGACTTTATCGATGAAGATTTAAGCATAGAGTTAAATTAATTTTACCTCCATGGTTTTAAGTTTTAAAGTAAAATATATTATTGTAATATTATGATGAATGAAAGTAACGGAAAAAAGTGTATGAATGAAATAGTTGCTGGTTTTTCATAGGGAGCCAGCCGATTTATATTTCAATGACGTCAGTTGAATAAAGTTTATTTTTTTCGATGAAGTTTCAAGTTTTCAAATATTGTAAATTATTGTAGTATAGTGATAATTTTTAAAATATTTCCGCTGAATGTATCGCATTTTAGAGATGTTTAAATAAAATTACATTGCAATTGGAAAGTGTTTAATAATCAATGCTTTATGCATGTTTGATCTTTCTTGTATTACCATAGGGAATGTTTGGAAAATGCTGGAGATCCACCATTATTAAGGGAGCTTGATCGCTTTTGCCATCTACATCTCGCACAATTGTTTTAAATAGCCGTTATGATTTTTTCCTAACAACATTTTTGGATCTAAGAATTAAGCTTGGCAGCATTCTACAATTTAGTTCACAATATTTTGCGCATATTTACATCCCTTCAATATATAATATGCCATGTGCAGGAAGAAGTATTGTAACAGAGCCACGCATTGGAAATGCAGTTTTTGTTAGGTATACATATTCTATGGATGTCAAAACACGATTCAACTATTTTCATAGATACATTTTTTTTATATGTGCGTGTGGTGCTCCTATGAGTACAATTGAAATTTAATGTGTTATGTTTTGCTGCGAACGTCCAAAATGCACTTCCTCATTAGAGTCTCTTTTGAAAGGTACACGGAGGAATCACCCGTACAAGCATATGTGCCCATGAAGTGAATACAAGATTGTCGTATGCCTAAATTCGAAGCAGGGTGGCCATATTTATTAATGTATCTCCAATTTGGCGACATTTCGCGACTTTCCGAAGATTCGAGAAACATCTTAAATTAAGCCGTACTCTGCGAGATATGAGAGGTATCCAGAAGTTTCTATGGATATTCTCTAAAAGGAGTCATTACTCAGTTTGAAAGCAGTTGACAAGATATGAGCTACATTGAACTGTGACTTGCGTCAATGTTTCAAGAATAGTAGCGGCTGTTTTGTGAAACGACTTTGATCAAAGTTTTGAGAATAGTATCAGTTATTTTGTGAAAGTAGTGGAGCATTAAATGATATTTTACTGTATATTATTCCTGTGTACATTGTAATTGTGAATAACGTGTTCGTCATCATGAAGTCTGGACTTATTCTTGTATTCTGAGCGATACACAGTTATTTTTTTCATGCATGGCTATTCTTCTATTGCATTTTAATTATTACTTTATATATATATATATATATATATATATATATATATATATAACACGTTAGCACGTGATTTTCCCTACATTCAGATAATAACTTTTATTTTGAAGTAAAATAATGATGTACAAATTCCATGGCATAATATTATTTAAAGATCGGTTGTTTATTAATATTTGGCTCTTTTCAAAATGTTATTGGGTAAAACTACTTCGATTTCACACAAATATAATTTGACAATTAGAAATATTATTAACATCCTCTACGAAATAGTCTCCATATTAAACAATATTAATCATTTGAAAAAAAATGTCAATTGACTGGTCATTTTTTAAAACTTAGAGTCATTTTAAATAATTTGGCGACATTTTCGTCTATTTTGCAACATTTACTAAAAGTTGCCAAGTTGACGAAATTTCGCCAAATATATTGCTAATGTCATTCTATTTTACGATACTTGTTACTTATTTTGATTGTATGTAACTCTTTTGATACATTTATCAGAAAACGTGTCATATCTCGAGAACGGTTTATGTCAACGTTCTAAATTTGGGTCCTATTTTTTTCTAATGATAAATTACTTAAGAAATGATTCTTTATTGAAAATTATTATAGTACCTTTCTTTATTATAGTATATAGAAAATTATTATAGTACATATTCTTTAATGCTTTTTTAACATGTGATTCAAACTATTTAAATTAAATGTGTTACATTAATTACATTAAATGTATTTCAAACATGTGATCTATTTTAAAATCAATAGGTTTCCAGTATTTACTGATTATACTAATTGTATCAAATATTTTTCGAATCACTCCATTCTTTCTTAAGATATCGCTTCCACAGGTTTCCATACATACACATTGATATACATTAACACACATATATATACATAACACATTGTATATATATATACATTATATACACACATATGTATATATATATACATTAACACACATATATATACATAACACATATATATACATAACATATAATTGATATACATAACACACATATAATGATTCTTTATTGAAAATTATTACAGTACCTTATTCTTTAATGCTTTTTTTAACATGTGATTCAAACTATTTAAATTAAATGTGTTACATTAATTACATTAAATGTATTTCAAACATGTGATCTATTTTAAAATCAATAGGTTTCCAGTATTTACTGATTATACTAATGGTATCAAATATTTTTCGAATCACTCCATTCTTTCTTAAGATATCGCTTCCACAGGTTTCCATACCTACACATTAATATACATTAACACACATATATATACATAACACATTGTATATATATATACATTATATACACACATATGTATATATATACATTAACACACATATATATACATAACTCATTGTATATATATATACATTATATACACACATATGTATATATATATACATTATATACACACATATGTATATATATATACATAACACATATATATACATAACATATAATTGATATACGTAACACACATATAATGATTCTTTATTGAAAATTATTATAGTACCTTATTCTTTAATGCTTTTTTTAACATGTGATTCAAACTGTTTAAATTAAATGTGTTACATTAATTACATTAAATGTATTTCAAACATGTGATCTATTTTAAAATCAATAGGTTTCCAGTATTTACTGATTATACTAATTTTATCAAATATTTTTCGAATCTCTCCATTCTTTCTTAAGATATAGCTTCCACAGGTTTCCATACATACACATTGATATACATTAACACACATATAAGCAGAACGTTCGATTTGAGTTCAGGAATTCTTGAAATGTGTCTTTCGTCGAAAATACGAATTCGAATTTTCAACCTCGTTACAATACTTTATACATTATACTATGTTTATAGGGAAAGTAAAAATACCCATACTTATAATGGCTAAGCTGTCAACGTAGCAACCATCAATTGAAACCCAACTGAAAACCATTCTTTTCCGAAATCTCCCATATCCGACGATTAATCAAAATGTTATTCACTGGAACATCAATACATTGATGCAAGGCCCTTTGATGTAAAGTAATATGTCATTAACGTAAAGTCAGATAATCGTTGCAATTCTCCCTTCCTTTTTTAAACTGAAATCTGAAGCAGACCTGTCCAAATTATGCAAACTATAATAAATAACGAATTCGAACTCATTTTTGAATTTTGTATAATTAAATATTCATTTTTTTATTAGATTTGGTTTTTTTTATCCTTGTTTATTCGATTAATTAATTGATCGAAATTGCTCATAAGAATTTCCAACTTTATCGCTTTGGGGGTATTTTTTAACACATTATAAGCTTAAAAAAATTTGGAACCGGTTTTTCTATAGAATAAAGATGTTCAGTCGTACTATAAGATAAAGAATGTTTTAAAAATGCGTGCTTTTAGTCAAAAATTTACTGATTCCGAATTAGACAAAATTATCAAAATACGTTTAAAACTGTATATGGGATTTATTCATCAGGCTGGCAATATCTGTATTATGTACACTCAAGAGAACTCAATTCTTTTAACTTAAAGACTTTCTTTTTACTTGAAGGTTTATGTCACATTCCATACTAATGCGGTCTTTGTTATGTTGGTCATACAAAAGCCGTTAAGTCGGTCACACATTTGTGTAAAGTAAGATATGAGTTACGTTTCAAATCAAGAAATATCAAAGTCTTTGGGTCTTGTTGAACATTCTTGGGACTCGGATCATTAATTTTTCGAAAGCCAATGTCATTCTTACACCTAATTTAATTTTTGAAGTGAACTTTCTTAGAAATTTTTCTATTGATTCTCATGCAAATTTTATTGTTGATTCTAACGCAAAATATATTGTTGATTCTCATTCAAACTCTATCGTTGATTTTCATGCAAACTCCATTGTTGATTTTTATGCAAAATATTGTTGATTCTCACGCAAACTCTATAGTTGATTTTCATGCAAACACTGTTGTTGATTCTTATGCAAACTGTTATTGATTCTACTGCAAAATGTATTGTTGATTATCATGCAAATTTTATTTTTGATTCTCGCGCAAACTCTACTGTTGATTCTCATGCAAACTGTATTATTGATTCTCAAGCAAAAACTTTCTTGATAACGATAATTGACTCTTCTTTCTATCCATTTAGAAATACCTGGTTTAATTTTCTTCCGGTCTGTTTACTTAATTTTCTCAGTCATCTGTCCTCCTATTTCCCGATTTTTAGTTATCTTCCGAAATATTAATTGACAAATATAACTCACTTCGAAACCAGTGTTGGTTCCTTCATATTTAAAATTTTTATTTGTGATATTTGCAATCATTTGCCGTTATTTTTCTTATTTTCAACTTATTTTTCTTAGTTGCTACAGCTGGTTTAAACATCCCATGTAACTTCTACTACCGTTTTCATGAGTTTTCTTACAGATCCAATGATTCCCAACCGTTTTTGTTCCGAACAAACCTTGCAATATTTCTTGCGGAGTACCGCTGCCAAGATGCATGCGCATAAACTTCAAATAATTCTGAACATAGCTGTTTGTTCTAACCTAAAATTTCTCGACATGAAAATATGGCAACATTACCATAATATTCAAGATAAAATGATTTATATATTCAGAATTAGAATTATTGAAGTGATAATTTAAAATATATTGTTGGAATTTAATTTAACTTTTGACGGAATATTTGAGAATTTTTGGATTTAACTTATGCTTGGAAAATTTCGTTATTTATTTTCCTCCGATGGTAATTATATTCCACAAAATGTTTCACTCGTTATAACATATAGGATAGTAACAGTAATACTATTAATGACTGCAATGGCCGCCATTAAAACCTTTGAGTATTGCCATTAAACGATTCATAACATGTGTGTATGGGGGAAGAGGGTTAGATGCAATTCCGCACGCATACTTCTTAGACCAGGATTCACCATTAACATAGTATATGTATTGCCTTTCCTGCATAGTATATTATTACGAACGTATCATCTGAAATCATGGGTATGCACTTAGGATGCAAGAATGAGTCCAAATGTCTGGATAACTAAACCCGTTTAATCGCAAGCACAAAGTAAACACGAACACTATACAATCAAACAGCACATAAATGTCCCACTAATTTTACAGAATGAACGATATTATTCTCAAAATACTGACGATAATAATAATTTCACAAACAATCGCTACTATTCGCAAGTCATTGGCGAAAGTCACAGTTCACTGTTGCTCATATCTTATCAACTTTTTTCAAACTGTGAATGTGTTTCTTTTCATAATCTCTCTCTTTGAAAACTTCTAATATCTCATAGACTATTGGCTATTTCGATGAGCTACTCGAAGATCCAGGAAGTCACCAAATGTCGCAAAATTGACAATAAATCCCCAAATATGGCAACAATTCTTCTGGCTGGAAATTATGGCAACTCTAGGCTGGAGTCATGCTTACGCCATGGACTGCTCACGTCATGATAATTTCTCCGCCAGGTCTCCGAAAGAGGCGAAAGGAAAAGTGCCAGTGAGGGAGTATTACGTATTCTCAACAATATGTATAATATGTTCTGTAATGGATAGTATATATATAAAGAGAAAGTATTGTGAAGGGATTAGAAATAACAATCTTCATGATTTATGTATTTACAGGTTTTAACCATTATCTTAGAATACCCCAAAACCATTTTTTCAGAGATATGCTTGAGTCTGTGCTCACTATTTTTCTATGATAAATTAAGCTAGTCCGTTTTTGGTACAAATAAATCAATTGGTAAACATAAGAAATATGTTTGATTCCATAGGAGTTAATAAAAGGGACTCAATGTATTGGATTTTTTTTTTCAAAAATAGGGAAAAAAAGTAAAATAAATATTATTCAAAATTCTTAAATATATATTCATTAATTTTTTGGTGAATGATAAGGGCATAAACAATTCAACTCAAGCATCTAACTTTATCGGGATAATACATATAGTTATAAATATGTAGGATAGTCATAAAAATGAAACAAAAATCGTGATAACTTCAACTTTCCTGAGACTTGATGGCTCCAACTTTCCTGAGACGTGGTGGCTCCAATTCATTCAATTTATGTTAATAACTACTTAAACTTACTCGAGTTCTAAATTTCTCGGGATAAAGCATATAGTTATAAATATGTAGTATAGCCATAAAAATGTAAAAAAAAAATCATAATCATAAGTAAATGAATATTGTTGCAATTAGGATGAAGGATGTTTCGTAAGAATTTTTAGCCATAATTGAGTGGAAACCATCATTTGTGTTCTATCAAGCATATTCAAAATTTTTTAATTATCTGATGTTTTAATAAGCAATAAAGATTATCTAATAATTTATTGAATATACTTTAATAAATTATATCCGATTATAATGATTCAAAATATTTTATATGGGAATTTTCAGCAATTTTTCCATGGTAATTTTGCCAATATTTGGCAACAGCTAGTTCTAAAACTATATAATAAATGGATCATAAATTGCTACCTGACAATCAGCGTCCTAACTATATCATAGAAAATTTCAAATGTCAGCATCGCTAAATTCACACGAAAGTTAAATATTTTATTTATGCATAACCACATATTCACTGAAGACTTTCGCTGGTTTTATCTGATAACTGTCGACAATTATATGCTTTAAAATCTTTGTCATTGATGTACATTAAAAAAATTTGGCACTTTAACGGAACTTCAACGGTCAAACTTCCAACGGAACCATTAGTTTCAGAAGTTGTTCAATAACAACCACATTAATTGAACTACTCAGGATTTGAGGTATTCGTTAATTAACCTGGTGTTAATTGACTAAAATTGACCTGTTATTTTACTTTTCAGTATAACACAATTTTCGTTCTTTTTACCATCTTTAACGTCAAACGGTTTTCCAAACTGGCTTTCGTATACATTTGTTGTATGTTTTGATGAGCATGAAGCTTGATTGACTTTTGGGTAAAATATAAATTTGAAGAACAGCCAAAGGTTGTACCGTGCTGAAAACACCGGTTCCCGTTAGATCACCGAAGTTAAACAGCATCGGATGCTTTTAGTACTTGGGTCGGTGACCACCTGGGAACACCGCGTACTGTTGGCTCATTTCAGTCGACGTGGTGGCCGAACGGTCAAGGCGAGCGTTTCCAGCGATTGATCGGCCGCCACGTTGTGGGTTCGAGTCCCACGTAAGACATGTATGTCTGTGTTATTGGGCGCAATGTGTTCCCACCCCCACTGGTGCACTGAGGCAACGTCTTTGACGGCTAAGAGGTTCACTGTTCTGGCCGATATATAGGCGAAGATGAAAGAGTCAATGCCTGGCCATTGGAAAAAATAAATAAATAAATAAATTTGAAGATGACTTTGAATATCGTACATATGATTAAAATTATGATCCATATAATATAAAGCACATAGTAAATATATGCTTTTGATAAGTGAAGATTTATGCTTCTGACAAAAAAGTAGTAGTATAAAGAAATTATCATTTCATTCTGTCAAAGTTACTGAAACTGATACTTTTAAAAATAAAGTTGCAAGACGTTTTTTAATAAGTTTTAAAAAAAATTAATTAAATTTTATTTTAAAACAAATTTAGTGCTATTTTGTTTAACATTGCATATTGCTCAGAGTCAAAAATAGACATCTTAATCAGAAATTGGTCCAATTAAGCGCTGTCACATTATTGATACTATAAGTGTACACATTTTCAACGTGGTAGGTCACCTGGGAGGGTTTCTGGAGGATCTGGGAATACTTTTAGACAATACCCGCATATTGTCCTCCTCAGTGAAGAAATGGAAAACCTGCTCCATTAGATACTTTAAATGTATTGATTCTGTCCCGTATAAGATACTTTAAGTGTGCAAATATTCAGACACTTAAGTTCCCGGGAGGCTTTTGGAGAATTCCTGAGAAAAAAATCCTTTCCTGAAAATAATTTTCAAACCTTTATTTTCTCTACTCAGGTGTGTGGAGGGATTAAAAAACCAGGCTTCGATCAGTTCCATCTTATAGACGATAAAATATATCAATATATGGGAAAAAATTCACACTCCTGGATAACCAGGGGCTTTTAAAGGGTTTGCAATGTTTTTTCGAAACCCCCATTTCACAGGTTCAATTTTCAGTTTAATATAAGGCAGGTTTATTAGGTTCAGTCTTGATCTATATTACAATTGTGCAAGTATTTGCGCTTCTAAGTCATCAGGAGGAAGACATCGAGAGAGTCTAGAAATACTTTCTGAAACACCTTTTTCAACTGCCCCGAGGGAGATCGAAACCCTGTCTCCGTTGGTTTCAGTTCTGTATTTTATACTATAAGTGTGAAAGGTTCAGTTTTCCACATCAGCATGGGATATCTGAAGGGTCTATAAGGGCACAAACGTTTTAGACAATTATTATATAGTTATGTCTGATAACACAAAAATATAATGATTCACCGTACTCCCCTTTTAACATTGGTAGTTTTCTAGCTCTTCATTCTTTTAAAGTGTAATACAACATATCATCTGTGTACATGCATATTCAAAATTTTCTGCAGGTACTTAAATAATTTCACAAAACAATGGCTCCGTACTCCATTGTTCCTACAGTCATTTTAAAATCATTAATTGCAATTCTCCTGATAACAATCCATTTTCGAAATATTGGATATCAAACAATACATCAAAACGTTATTCACCAGAACATTAATATAATGATGTGAAGGGACATTTAGATAGAGCTGTTCACTGTGATAAAGAACTTCAAAGTACGTACATTGCAATTTATATCGAAAACTTTTAAATGCACTGAAATCATTTAATAAAACAATTGTTTCTTTCTCCATTGTCTATGAAGTTATATTAAAAATCATTAATTACAATTTTTCTCAAGACATTCCTTCCAGAAATAGTAAATATTCAACATTACATGAAAATTTTATTCAACAGAACTTGAATATATTCATGCAAAGGAAGCGTTTAGATATAGTTGTTGACCATGATAGCAATGCCAAAGAACTATGTAATTTATATTTAAAACTTTTACATGTACTTAAATTAATTCATTACTGCCGTACGCCACTATCCATACAGTCATTTAAAAAGAATTAATTGGGATTCTTCGAAAACAGTTAATTTTTAAAATATTTGCTATTCGACAATAAATCAAAAACTTATGCATCAGAATATCTATATATTGATGCAAGTGAAACGTTTGGTTGGAGTTGCCGACCATGATAACAATATTAAAGAGACAAGGAAATTATATTTTAAACTATCACACGCACTTAAATCATTTCAAAAACAATATTTTTGCACTCCATTATCTATATAGTTATTTTAACGAAAACGAGAAAAAGCCAGACTTTGAATGGAACAGCGCCTTTGAAGCAAGCGAGATGTAAAATATTTCAAATTAAGACATAATTTTTCAAATAAGTACGACATTAGAAGTATAAAGTGTTAATTTCAATATGTGAGAATTTTAATGCAGAAAATCATATAGAGAACAACTTAAAGATAAAATAAAGACAATCCAAAATCGGTTAATTAAAATGTCTTACTTTTAATGATCGGTTAATTAAAATAAAAAACTTTTAATGACGTACTTAAAAATCACACCAAACAGAGTTTCTACAGACATTTTACGTCCTTCGTCAGTAATATAGTAAATAGTATGTGACAAACATAATATATAGGTCACAACCGCGAGATAAGATTTGCGTACAGAACATTTTAAAATCGATATATGTAAAAAATATAATTAAACAACAAAATATATAAATGATAGTAGATCATAAAATACAGGGCAAACCAATATATGTGTCGTCAAAAACAAGGAAAATAATTACTTCAACTCTCGACTGTGTGTTAAACCATTATATAATTTTGTAGGTTTAATCTTGGAGTTTTTGATGAATTAACGTACTTCCATAGAGTTGTATTCCATCATATAGAGTTTTAGAATTTGAATAATAAGTTAAACAAATTAGAATACAGGAAAACAATGCAACTTATTTACATCGCAATAGCGTATTTCCATGGATTTACGTTTTGTTAGTGCATAATTCATGGAGGTAAAAGGTAACTATCTAACACCAGGGTATGTATTTTTTTTTCACGTTCTTCTAGAAGCCCTGTAAAAAAAATCTGATGTGGGCAACACTTGACTTTCCTTATATAATGTACTGAATTTACTACTTTTACAGTACAAAAAATAGGTTTTTCTTATAGTAGATATTTATATTCTTTCCAAGATATTGAATTTTCGAGTATTAGTCGTCATTTCCATTGACTTAGCGTCATTTTCATTCATTTGGAGAGATTTTCGTTACTTTGGCAACATTTCAAAAAGTCGCCAAGTTGGCGACATTCCGCCAAATTCGTCGTCAAAATCTCGCCAAGAATTATGGACGAAGGAATAAGTTATTCTTACAACAGACAAATGACTATTGGCGTTCAAATACAAACGTATTACTCAAAGTATCTTTTTTCATGAATGGAACGAGCTAGATCCACGAGAATGATGTCACCCAATTTATCGTATGGTATTACATATGAAAAGTGAACATGTTTCTCAATAGGAAATATTTTTTTTTATTTAATGACTTTTTGACAATTTTTTTAAAAAATGCGCAATATCTCGAGAATGGTTCATGTTAGCGTTCTAAAATTTATGTCAATCGTTTTCTAATGAAAAATTATATAAGAAATGTCTATTTGCGTAACTTTTTTAGTGGTTTTGATTTTTTGACGATTTTTTTAAAATTTCATTCGAAAATTTAGGGGAGTTCTGAACATTCGATTGCGTATAAAAACAATAGGCTTCCAGTGTTTACGGATTGTGATTTTTGTACCGAATTTGGTTTGAATCGGTCCATTCGTTCGTCAGTTATCGTCTCCACAGTCTCACTGACACACACACACACACACACACACATACTTTCACACACACGCACACACACACACACACACACACACATACACACACACAGACATCACTTCAAAAATGTTTGATTCGTGATCAGGGATGCTTGAAACGTGCTCTCCCGTCGAAAACTCGAATTCGAATTTTCGACCCCGTCTCAATACTTACCTTATACATTATGTATATAAGGAAAGTAAAAATGATGATGTTCAATATTGGACTCTTTTTTTAGTTAACATTTGTACAAGGATGGTTATTCATATTCGAAGTGTCGATAGGCCTATGTTTTACACGATATTTGTAGATACGATATTTGTAGGGAGCGTAGTGAGTATGTGCAAATTAAAAATGGGCATTTTACACTGTTGCAGTTTGTTTATATTAGTTGAAATTCTGAATATATAACTATGCATGCAATGTCACGTATGTATGCGAAATGTCATCTCCACATTGTAGTTTTCAAGTAAAATGGATAACAAAATTCAGGAAAATGTTGATTTCGCTTTGTTACGAATGGAGAATGGACTTCGCTTCACTCGTTCACAATTAATTGGGATTCTTCTGAAAATAAATCACTTTCAAAATAATGAATTTCTGGCAATTAACCAAAACTTTATTCACAATAACATCAATACATATTACAAGCAAAGCGTTTAGGCAGAGTTGTCGAATTTGATAACAGCAACAAAGAACTATAACACAATGGTTTCGTATTACATTATTCATG
Source organism: Amaurobius ferox (assembly GCA_951213105.1). Lineage (NCBI taxonomy): Eukaryota > Metazoa > Arthropoda > Arachnida > Araneae > Amaurobiidae > Amaurobius > Amaurobius ferox. The sequence goes on along the minus strand of OX578146.1, from coordinate 21,059,005 downwards.
CAGTCACTTTAATAGCTATTAATTGGGATTCTTCTGAAAACAATCTATTTTTTAAATTATTGAATATCCAACAACTAATCTCAACGGTATTCAGAGCATCAGTATAATGATGCAAGGAAAGCGTTTAGATAAATTTGCCGATATTGACAACAACATCAAAGAACCAGGCATTTTAAATTCTAAGATTTCAT
>OX578146.1:21036237-21056114 GCA_951213105.1 Amaurobius ferox | reverse complement strand
TGCTGTTTCTTGATATTAGCAAAGAACGTGACCGAACTTATTAATTATTAATCTAGCAAAAAGCAATTTATGATACGCGTTGGAAAAATATATATTGGGAAAAAATATCGTCCATGAACTTCCATCATTTACACATTCAAAGTTTGAAGCAATTTGTAGCTTTCACTGCCAAATAGTAAACGTTAGTTCTTGGTGAAAATGTTAATGATTAAAAGTATTATTAATTGTAGTTCATTTAAATGTTACTATTGGTATTTTCAATTTATAAATATTATAGCAAAATAACAGATGTTCACTATTATTTAAGTAATAATACTATGATCAATGACTAATATGAGTTTAATCTAAAAAAATCAACATGCATAATATTTTTATAGCAATATTGTAGCTAAACAATTAACTAGTTAAATTAAAAAAAATAATATGTTATTTTAGATAGTCTCAATTAATGTTATATAAATTGAAAATTTGGTGTATTAAATATCATAAATAATGTGGCATAACATTTTTTGGACAATAATAACTATACTGTGCAAGATATAAGTTCATCATACCAAAGGGGGAGCCATAAAACCCTGTGCTCTTCCGTTCCCTTCTATCTACACGTTTACAGCGTTTGTGGTGCTACAATCTCCGTATACCCATTGATAACTGATATTTTCCGTTCAATACTATGAAATGCTATGCGATCCCTAATAAAATAATATTGCTTTTCGACTTTCTAAATCCCAGTAGTAATATAATGTGTCTATCCCACAAATAGTGAACAATATTTTGATTAAAAATATAATTTAATAATTCCCACAGAGCAACAGGGATTATAAAATATATAAATTTATTCTTCAGAAATATTGATTTATCTCTGTATTGGTGACATTTCACAATACCCTCTAATCTGCAGACATTTCACTATATATGTCAATAATCGTGACATACTATATTTTTGCTATTATTATGCATCAAATGTTTAACTACCCAACCCCTCTCTTTTATACGTATTCACTTCGTATCAGGTATATAAACATGTTGTTGTTGAGACCCAGACCGTCTGATCTACCAAAGAGGTGTAAGGTAACTGTTTGGTCTTCCGGGAAGAGTATATGAACTTGTGTAAAACATTACCTGACACCGTCTTTGCTATTGTTTATTCTTATATATATTTGCTAGGCAACTGTTCAGGTATTTTCTGATATGTCACAGTTGAATGCTTGAAAAATTGTACATTGTACGTTACTCCCCCCCCCCCCCCCCAATCCAAACGTGCTCCAGATGGTCTATTGAAATTTTTTAAAACAAATCAACATTTTACTTGGCAATTTTAAGTTACATTTCTCCTTTATGTTTGATTAAAAGTTTATGTATTTAGGTAGAGTTTTTCACTTAACAACAGGATGCTTATGAATAACAACGCATCCAGTCTCAACGACGGATTTAATATTCTTTTGGAATTCGAAAGGTATATAACACATCGTATAAAATAACACAAAACACAAAATATATTTGTATAGTTTTAATTACACATATAAGGGGTTTAGAAGACAGACAACTGCCATTTTCGTCAAAACTAGTGGAAAATGCACTCACCAGAAAATATCTGCATTTGTCAATATAATTGCAATCGTGGCTATAGCGGGAAACGTTTGTCATCGGAGCGAGGAAAAAGGACGCAAAAACTACAGAAGAATTAATGAGAAGAAGGATACTACGAATGAGCGATGAAAACCAGGAAAAAAGTTAGAAATCACTGTAAAAACGGCAAAACATCAATGGAAAATATGAAGAGCCAGAATAAAGATTCAAAACACCTATTCAGTGAGCAAGCCATGAAAACAAGTAACCTTTGATAAACAAAATTTGAAACTTACTGGTTTTGAAAGTTACATGTGTCATTCAAACTTGCTGGAAAATAAATCTATATAAATAAAAATGAAAATCTGTCTGTCTGTCTGTCTGTCTGTCTGTCTGTCTGTCTGTCTGTCTGTCTGTCTGTTTGTCACACCATCACGGGAGAACGGCTGAACCGAATTTGATGAAATTTTGTGGGTAGCCCAGAAATAGCCCCACTTAAAATTATATCCGTGTTTTGAGTTTCTACGACCAGTGGTTCTCGAGATATTAGTAAAAAACGAAATTTTCGTTTGTCCCATCATCACGGAAAAACGGCTGAACCGAATTTAATGAAATTTGGTGAATAGCCTTGAAATACCCCCCCATAAATTTTGTCCAAGTTTCGAGTTTCTAAGACCTGGGGTTGTCGAGATATTAATGAAAAACGGAACTTTTTCCTAGGAGTTCTACTCCCTAACTCCGTGGTTTATCCAAACGAAAAGCTTGAAAATCGTTTGAAAGTGAATTAAAATTTAATCTCTGAGTTTGATGGGAGATTTTTTGCGTTAATTAGTCACTTTCTGAAAACATGAATTGTTTGAAACATGATTTAAAGGGGAAATCTATCTCCATGGTTCATGGTTTATTTAAAACAAGCTTTTACGGAACAATGAGAAGTATAGAGAAATCAAAATCGTTATTTAATTTCGCAGTTTATGTTATAAGACATGACATATTTAACATGTTATAAGATTCTATCTTATATCATGTTACTCAGAAACGCAATTAAATTAAATCTGTCTGTTAATTTTAATAATTATTTTTTCGATTTGAATAATAAATAAATGGATATAAAAATATATTTTAGAAAAGAACGATTTGATTTTTCTTATAGCATTTTTGACTGGATAATATCAATTACGGTCTTCAGGTTTAAAAATTATTATTATTTATATTTTCGGGGATTATTGATTCAAGGATTATTGATATTTTCAAGTTATTATGCAATTATTTTATTATGACAAAAATTGTTTAAACTCATATATTGTATGTTGTACGAATCTTCTACAAATACACGTGTATATCTTTTAATCTACGAGAATATAAGTAGTACAGGTATATTGACATATGTTTTGATATATATTGGCATATATTGGAATCAATTACGACCTTCTGGTATGAAGAGTACGGATATTATTGATGTTTTCAATTTATTACGTCATCTCTTTTATTTTGGCAAATATTTTTGAGACGCATATTGTAATACGGGTAATCTTCTACTAACACATTGGCATATTTTCTGATCTGCGACAATATAATTAGTACGGGGTTGCATATATTCATTCAATTCCTATTTTTTCTTCTGTAAATTTGCTTACAAAAGGGGGCAGGATGTTTTATTCTTCAGATCTGATCGTGAAGATAATTTTGCATAGTGAGAACATATATTCTTAAACTTCTCTTTAGGAGCAATAAATTTAATATTTTAACAGAATTTGCACATGATTGCGAACTTTAAGTTTCTTTAAATTATACACTCCGTACGAATAACGCGTGTGCTGTTAGTGGTTAATAAATTTTAACATTTTAGGAGGATATATCATGTTGCTCGGCATCGCAATTAAATTAAATGTGTTTGTTAATGTTTTTATTATTTTTTTTCGATTTAAATAATAAATAAATGGACAAATGGATATAAAAGTATATCTTATGAATGGACGGTTTGATTTTTCTTTTAATTATATTAATTGCTGACTGCGTACATCAATTTCATTTATTTTGGCAAAGAGTTTTCAAGCTTATATCGCATTTAGCTACTAAACTCATATATTGTGTTTAGCCAATAAATTCATATAGCCGATTGTTGAAACAGAAAAAGAGTAGAGCGGGTATATCTTCTAATACAATTGTAGTGTTTTCATTTAGTATATTGAAACGGGATAAGAATTTTCATTCAGATCTGCAAATTCAAAGCTACGAATTTGGAGGGATATCGCTAATTTGACAACTTTTCTTAAACTTTGCCAAATTGACGGAAATGTCGCCAAATTGATATAAACGACACACAAACAGCTGCCATAAACCTTCGGGTTGGTCGTGTGGCTTGGGTCTTCTACATATCAATGAAATTTTTTTTTGTTTTTTTAGAAGAGAGTACTGAAATGATGTTTGGTTAGCATTTATCTGTCAGACCAACCATCCTACTTAGTAATACATTTAGCGAATTTTTAAAATGTCACCAAATTGATAAAAATGTTTTCAAATCTATAAAAATATCTTGAAATTGATAAAATTGCGCTACATAAATGATATTAATTGTTTTTTGTTAGGGGATAGTATTGTGATGATATTTCGTCAATTTGTCGCAAAGTGGAACTGTCAGTTCTACAGTCCCACTTGGCGATAAATTTGGCGATTTTTTAAAATGTCGCTAATTTGACAAAACTGTCGCCAAATGTTCCATAGAAATATAACTATTTAGACGATATTTTTTCTACCAATTTATTTGAAGCAAATGATATCATGTCGCTTAGCAACGGATTTAAATCCAATGTGTTTATGCGGCAGACGATTTTTATTAAATCCTTTCCGATTTGAATAATGAAGATATGTATATAAAATAAATTTCATTGCCATTTCATTTTGGACTGGATAATATCCATTATACTCTTCAGGTTTAAACATTATTATTATTGATATTTTCCGGAATTATTGATTCAGGGATTATTGATATTTTTAAGTTATTACGCCATTGCTTTATTGCGGCAAAAATTGCTGACTGACGCATATTGTACGTTGTACGAGTAATCTTCTAGGAATGCACGGGTATATCTTCTAACCTACGAGAATATAAGTAGTACAGGTATATTGGCATATATATTGGAATCAAGTACAGTCTTCTGGTATGAAGATTAAGGGGATTAATTATATATTCAATTTATTACGTCGTCTGTTGTATTTTACCAAAAAACATTTGTGACTCATATTGCAAAACGGGTAATCGTCTTCTAATCATCGGACATTATAAGTAGTACGTGTATATCTTCCCATATAATTTTAGCACTTTAATTTTGACATATATTGGAATAAATGACTGTCTTCAGATTTAAAGATTACGGGTTTATTGGTATTTTCAATTTATACATGTAATCTACTAATACAGGTTATATTTTCAAATATTCGCGTATATAATTAGTACGGGTCCCATACAATTTTAACGCTTTTATTTTGCATATATTGATTCAATTCCATATTTTTTTTTATATTTGCTTACATAAGGGGTCCAAGATGTTTTATTCTTCAGATATGTCCATGAAGATAATTTTATATAGCGAGAACAGAGATTCTTAAACTTCTTTTTAGGAGCATTATATTAAATATTTTAACAGAATATTTTGATTAAACATGTCATTTAGTATACTATAAGAATTTGGGCATGATTATGAATTTCAAGTTTCTTTATATTATATACTCCGTACGAAGAACGGGTATGCTGCTAGTCTATATAAATAAAATTGAAAATCTGTCTGTCTGTCTGTCTGTCTGTCTGTCTGTCTGTTTGTCCCATCATCACGGGAGAACGGCTGAACCAAATTTGATGAAATTTTGTGGGTCATCTAGAAATAGCCCCACTTAAAATTTAGTCCATGTTTGGAGTTTCCACAACCAGTGGTTCTCGAGATATTAGTGAAAAACGAATATTTCGTTTGTCTCATCATCACGAGAAAACGGCTGAATCGAATTTAATGAAAATTTGTGAGTAGCCTTAAAATATCCCCCCATAAATTTTGCCCAAGTTTCGAGTTTCTAATGCCAGGGGCTGTCGAGATATTAATGAAAAACGGAACTTTATCCTAGGAGATCTACTCTCTAACTCCGTGGTTTATCCAAACGGAAAGGATGAAAATCGTTTGTTTAAAACGTCAACGTGAATTAAAACTTCATTTCTGAGTTTAGTGCTGGATTTTTGCATTAATTAGTCACTATCTGAAAGCACGAATTGTTTGAAACATGAATTTAAATGGAAAATCTAACTCCATGGTCAAGCATTTACTAAACAATGGAAAGTATAAAGAAATCAAAATAGTTAATATTTTTGCATTTTATGGGGAAGAGATCAAAATGGTTATTTAATTTCGTAGTTTATGAGGAAGATTCTTTATTATATTATGTTGCTCAGCAACGCAATTAAATTAAATGTGTTTCTTAATATTTGTTATTATTTTTTCTATTTCAATAATAAATAAATAGATGTAAAAATATATTTTGTAAATGAACGGTTTGATTTTTCTTTTAATTATATTAATTACGGACTGCGTACATCACTTTCATTTGACAAAGAGTTTTTAAGCTTTTATATTGTGTTTAGCTAATAAACTCATACTATGTTTACCAATAAATTCATTTATCCGATTGTTGAAACAGAAAAAGAGTAGAAAGGGTATATCATCTAATACAATTTTAGTGTTTGCATTTAGTATATACAAACGGGATCAGGATGTTTTATTCTTCAGATCTGCAATTTCAGAGCTACGAATTTGGCGGAATATAGCTAACTTGGCAACTTTTCTTAAACTTTGCCAAATTGACGGAAATATCGCCAAATTGCTAAAAACGACGCATATCAATGAAATTAAATTCGTTTTTTTAGAAGACAGTACTGAAATGATGTTTCGGTAGCATTTGTGGGTCAGTCTATCCATCCTACTTACTAACACATTTATCGAATTTTTAAAATATCACCAAATTGATAAAAATGTTTGTGAATCTATAAAAATGTCATGAAATTGATAAAATTGCGCTTAATAAATAAAATTAATTGTGTTTTGTTAGGGGATAATATTATGATGATGTTTCGTCAATTTGTCGCAAAATGGGACTATCAGTTTTATAGTACCACTTGGCGATAAATTTGGCGATTTTTTAAGTTATCGCTAAATTGAAGAAAATATCGTTAAACCTTTCATGGAGATAGCATTATTCAGACGATATGATTTCCATCAATTTATTTGAAGCAACTGATATCATGTCGTTTAGCAATGGATGTAAATCCAATGTGTTATGTGGCATACGATTTTAATTAAATCTTTTCCGATTTGAATAATAAAGATATGTATATAAAATAAATTTCATTGGCATTGCATTTTTGACTGGATAATATGGATTACGGTCTTCAGGTTACACATTATTATTATTGATATTTTCGGAGATTATTGATTCGGGGATTATTGATATTTTCAAATTATTATACCATTGTTTTATTATGACAAAAATAGTTGAATCTCACATATTGTACGTTGTGCGAGTAATCTTCTATAAATGCAAGTGTTATCTTCTAATCTACGAGAATATGAGTAGTACAGGTATATTGGCATATATTTTGATATATATTGGTATATATTGGAATCAATTACGACCTTCTGGTATAAAGATTACGGGGATAATTGAAATTTTCAATTTATAATGTCATCTGTTTTATTTCGGCAAAGATATTTTAGACTCATATTGTAATAAGGGTAATCTTCTACTAACATACAGGCATATTTTCTAATCTGCGACAATATAAGTAGTATGAGTATATATATATACATATATATATATATATATATATATATATATATATATATATATATATATATATATATATATATATATATATATATATTCCCATATAATTTTAGTGCTTTCATTCTGGCATATATTGGAATCAATTACGGGTTTATTGATATTTTCAATTTATACATGTAATCTACTAATACAGGTTATATCTTCTAATATTCGCGTATATAAGTAGTACGGGTCCTATACAATTTTAATGCTTTCATTTTGCATATATTGATTCAATTCCTTTTTTTTTTGTAAAATTGCTTTCGAAAGGGGCCAGGAAGTTTTATTCTTCAGATCTGCCCGTGACGATAATTTTGTATGATGAGAACAGATATTCATAAACTTCACTTTAGGAGCAATAAATTTAATATTTTAACATAATTTTCATATGATTCTGAATTACAAGTTTCTTTATATTTTATACTCCGTACGAAGAACGGGTATGCTGCTAGTAAATCTATATAAATAAAATTGAAAATCTGTCTGTCTGTCTGTCTGTCTGTCTGTCTGTCTGTTTGTCCCATCATCACGGGAGAACGGGTGAACCGAATTTGATGAAATTTTGTGGGTAGCCTAGAAATAGCCCCACTTAAAATTTAGTCTATGGTTGGAATTTCTACGACCAGTGGTTCTCGAGATATTAGTAAAAAACGAAACTTTCGTTTGTCTCATCATCACACAAGAACGGCTGAACCGAATTTAATGAAATTTTGTGGGTGGCCTTGAAATAGCCCCCCATAAATTTTGCCCAAGTTTCAAGTTTCTAAGACCAGGGGTTGTCGAGATATTAATGAAAAACGGAACTTTTTTTATAGGAGTTCTACTCTCCAACTCCGTGGTTTATCCAAACGGAAAGGATAAAAATCGTTTGTTTAAAGTGTCAAAGGGAATTAAAACTTTATTTTTGAGTTTGATGCAGGATTTTTGCATTAAATAGTCACTATCTGAAAGCATGAATTGTTTGAAACATGAATTTAAATGGAAAAATCTACCTCCATGTATTTCACAAGCTTTTACTCAACGATTAGAAGTATAAAGAAATTAAAATGGTTATTTAATTTCGCATTTTATGAGGAAGATTCTATCTTATATCATGTTGCTAGGCAAAGGAATGGAATTAAATGTGTTTGTTAATGATTATTATTATTTTTTCTATTTGTATAATAAATAAATGGATGTAAAAATATATTTTATAAATGAACGGTTTGATTGTTCATTTAATTATATATATTGCGGACAGCGGACATTACTTTTATTTATTTTAGCAAAAAGGTTTCAAGCTCATATATTGTGTTTAGCTAATAAACTCATAATAAATGAACGGTTTGATTGTTCTTTTAATAATATATATTGCGAACTGCGTACATCACACTTTTATTTATTTTAGCAAAGAGGTTTCAAAGCTCATATATTGTGGTTAGCTAATAAACTCATATATTGTGTTTACCCAATAAATTCATTTAGCCGATTGTTGAAGCAGAAAAAGAGTAGAACGGATGTATGTATCTTCTAATACAATTTTAGTGTTTTCATTTAGTATATATACAGACGGGATATGGATATTTTATTCTTCAGATCTGCAAATTTAGAGCTACGAATTTAGCGGAATATCTCTAAATAACTTGGTAACTTTTCTTAAACTTTACCAAATTAGAGGAAATATCTCCAAATTGGTAAAAATGACCCAAATCAATGAAATTAATTTTGTTTTTTTAGAATAGAGTACTGAAATGATGTTTCTGTAGCATTTGTCGGTCAGTCCATCCATCCTACTTAGTAACGCATTTAACTAATTTTTTTAATATCACTAAATTGATAAAAATATTTGTAAATCCATAAAAATATCAATGTCGCTAAACCTTCCATGAAGATCACATTATTCAGACGACATGATTTCCATCAATTTATTTGAAGCAGATGATATCATGTCGCTTAACAACGGATCCAATGTGTTATGTGTCATACGATTTTTATTAAATCTAATAAAAATATGTATATAAAATAAATTTCATTGACATTGCATTTTTGACTGGATAATATCAATTACGGTCTTCAGGTTTAAACATCATTATTATTGATATTTCGGGGACAGTTGATTCAGGAATTATTGATATTTTCAAATTATTATGCCATTGTTTCATTATGACGAAAATTGTTGAAACTCATATATAGTACGTTGTACAAGTAATCTTCTACAAATGCACGGGTATATCTTCTAATCTACGAGAATATAAGTAGTACAGGTATATTGGCAAAATTTTTATATATGTTGGCATATATTGGAATCAATTACGACCTTCTGGTATTAAGATTACGGGGATTTTGAAACTTTCAATTTATTACGTCATCTTTTTTATTTTGGTAAATATTTTTAAGACTCATATTACAATATGTTTAAGCTTCTACTAACACACTGGCATATATTCTAATTTGCGACAATATAAGTAGTACGTGGTTGCATATATTGATTCAATTCTTTTTTTGTGTGTGAATTTGCTTACAAAAGGGGCCAGGATATTTTATTCTTCAGATTTGCCCGTGAAGATAATTTTGCATAGTGAGAACAGATATTCTTAAACTTCTCTTTATGAGCAATAAATTTAATATTTTATCAGAATTTGCACATGATTGCGAATTATAAGTTTTTATATATTATGTACTCCGTACGAAGGACGGGTATGCTGCTAGTAAATAAATAAATCTTATGAACAACATTTAGAATTCAACTTAAAATGAACGAATAAACTTGTTTTGGAGAATGTGCTAACTTCATCTACAAAAACTACGGAAATGAGCAAACATTTCGGGAACATATATAAAATTATCGAAGAATAAGAAAATTATATCTTCTTGAATATTAAATCAGAGTTTTCCAAAGGAAAGAAAAAACGGCATTTGTTGTTTACAAGAACAATCTATTGAAAAACAATTGAGAAAATTTCATAACTTTTTTCAAGAATGGAATTAGGATAAAAAGTGATATTAGCTTCTGAAAAATTAGAAACATAATTTTAGTCCCAAGAATTTTCTGCAATTGAAGACAAAGACTATTCATGTGTTCATTATTGCAAAATTTAAAACAACATTTTATTTGCCCAATATAACCAAGATCACAATTTTTTCAGTAATGAGTTTTAAACTGGCCTTTTTGCAGCTGGTTTTAACTACTTATATTGCTTCTAAAACTGGCATATTTTTAATTAGTTGTAGCACACTTCTGCTAGAAGGATTAACTCTACATGTGCTGTAAATAACTATGCTAGCCGTCATGTCCCTTCTTGGCTCTTTAATTCTTGGCGTATTCCTTCTTGGCGTATTTCATACAAAATATCTGCTATTACTTCTTCCCTTTCTGATTTTCGTAATTCATTTATAGTATCTGTTACCCGTTTTTTCCTCTGTGTTTCTTACCTCATTCTTTCCCTTGGCTCTATTGACAAAAATTTCCTATTTCAGCCACATTTCCTATTCACCCAGTAAGCATTGTTCTTGCCCTGGTGATTGTGGATTGATCTTTTTTACTAATCCTAACAAAGAAGTCTGAAATTTGTCTTCAACTCCGGTTAGCACCTTTATGTCTTTATGCTATTTTACGAAGACTTATTTACGATTCTAACTTTTAAAAGAAATTTTAATTATTTTGAATATTTGTAATACGTCATTTTGTGAGATTGAAGTGAAGTACTTGAATGCTGTATAAAAAATACTTATGTGAGTAGCACTTGACTTTCCCGACATAAAGCAAGTATTTTCATTTATTTCAATGCAAAATATTGATGGACAAATTTCACTATACCTTGTATTTAACGGTGAAACGTAGACTGACATTTGGCGCTTTTCTGCATGACAACATCTACATTTATTGTCAAGTACCAATTGATTTACGTATCGCTTAATCTAACTTGACAATTAGAAATATTGCAAATGTCTGCTAAATGATATATAATACCCTAATATATAAAACTATAATGATTATTATTATATTATTATTCACAGATCGTAATTATTATTATTCACAGATTATTATTCACAGATCATAATTAATATTATTCACAGATTATTATTCACAGATCGTAATAATCGTACCCAATTGCATTCGGAACGCTAACTTCGCTCCTGAGATATCGCATCAACAAACTCATGGATATACACACTAATACGCATACAAACACACACATATACACACACACACACAGACACACACACATACACACACACACATACACACACACACACACACACAGGCAGACATTACCTCAAAAACGCTCGATTAGAGTTCAGGCATACTGAAAACGTGCTCTTCTATTGAAAATTCTAATTGGAATTTTCGATACCGCCACAATACTTTTTCTACAAATTATACACTGCAGGGAAAGCAAAAATTAAAAAAAATTGTACATCATTTGAATTGTTTAAATTTGAAAGTAGAATGTGAAGTATCACATATTTACAAGTAATAATAAAAAGATTTCAGTTCTATGTTCTTATCTGTATTTTTTCTATACAGCAATATTTCACAAAGCAGTATCGTATAAAGACAACTCGGAATATTTTGTTCTTACCCTATTTCCTGATGTTTCTCGATATGAAAGATGTACGTGATAGAATTTATTAATTATTAATCTAGCAGAAAGCAATTCATGAAGCACATCGGGAAAGGAAATATTGGAAAAAATATCCACCTAACCCTCTACTTGAGCATCAATCATTATCACGTTAAAAGATCGAAGTGGATGTAATCAGTTTTATATTTAACAGAAGTGTCTCTTGGTGCTTAATTGATAAACGAAATATTGAATTTGGATAGTATATAGAAAAGGAATCGCTTCTTACAGAAATTGAGAATTTTGATATTTGCGTAAATGCGTTAGGTTCCTGGATGCATTTAGAATGCTTCTGGAAATACGTTTGTTTGTATGTATGACGGTGTGTATGTGAGTCTTGGTTACATAAGAAAAAAACCGCAGGAGCGTATCTCTTTTATACGTTGAACTATTTTATGTGTGCTTATCTTTTTATGTGTGCAATCATGAATTATATAGAACTGTTATATAGAACTCACAATGCACGATTACCATATCATTTTATATACAAAACAAACAATTCCAGGAGTAATGATGATATTTTTTTCTTTTTACACATACCGCCCGACCTATCCGAAAGGAAAGGGTAACTGTTGAGATGGAGCCCTACACGATTTAGACTGACACGACATCCAGTGACTGGTAGGTCGGATGGCCTGTGTCTCAACAACAGCAACAACAACGACATCCAGTAAGGAAGGCGACCACATGGGACCTACCCGCCTTCTCATGACTCATAATCTACCGGAAGGTATAAATAGTTGATGTAGTGTACTATAGTATATGGAGGGAAATTATAGCTTAAACTTGGCTACGGATGGAAAGGTTAAAACTCTTGTATAATAAAACAGAACAGCCAAATGCATCCATTACAGCTGTGTGACATACGTATTACGAACTTGGTTCACTACACTCAGATGCACAATAAACAACGCACTCAGAAAATTGAAACAAGAACCTGAGACTTCTGTATCTGACTTTTCAGCTTCATATGCCTGATAACTGTCAGCTCGATATGCATATGACTAAAACTTTATTAGCCGATAAGATTAAATTTACTAGTTTTGCTGTTTTTTGCGTTAAATAGATTGCGTAAAGATGATTTAGTGGTGAATACGTCAACAGTGTAAACAATTAAGCAAGACTGAGAGAGGTGGTATCATGAGCTAGGTGATCATGCAGGCACAGCTGTCATCTTGATCGAGGAAATGCTGCGTGAAAACAATATTGGCAGAAATGGGTCCAGAAAAGAACACATAAATGTCATAAAGGATCTATCTGTACGTTAGGTTGGGTCGTTAAAAATGATTTCAAAATTGAATTTGGAAATGGGTACATAGGCGGTGCCACAAGGGTGGGGTAGGTGCTAGGGGTGCTGCAGCACCCGCATTACAATATGCGAAAACATTCCTTTTTATTTAAGAACTGCCACTTATTCCAACAATTTTTTCTCTCTATTCAAGTCAATATCTCTCTATTCAAGTCATTATTTTATTTATTTATTTTACGGATTTATAAATCTGAGATCAGATATTTTTAGGGATTCTGGCTAGACTCAGTAACAAATGACTGGACACGCACAAGGCTTCAATGAAGAAATCTTTCGTGAACTCTCGCCTATCGTGGAAGGATACAGAGACGGTTAGTTTCGTATCGAGTTTGACAGAACATTGTCAATATTCCATTGGCGTCTGTGCTAGCTTGTTCATAGTTTTCAAACTTCTTTCTATTTAGTATTTTTCACGAATAAAGGCTATGACTATATCACGCAAAAATCGGTGGACAAAATATTATGATTTAAAGTTTCACAAGTACACCATTTGTTATTTTTAAACCATGCATACTTAGCATGAGCACCCACCAATTGTGAGCCCCCCATAATCCCTCGCACTCTTAATTGTGAATGCCTGACGATGTCTATAAGTGGGTTAAACAGTTGATTTTCATTTTCATATGGTTCGCTGATATGTGAAGTTTCCGCACAGACGTACAACTGGCACACCAATTTTCTGCAATTCCCTGTTCATTGTTCGTATCGAGATTGGTTGGGACGAGCCTTCACTTGGATCTCCCGTCAGATGCTGCACAGTAGATCCTCTTTTCTGCTGTACAAGTCGTCTGAGACGGCGCCGATCACGGTCTTGATTATGGTCTTAATTCCACAGTACCCGCTTTTAAACAATGTTTGGGGGTTCTGTTTCTAACTATTATAAACTTTGGTTATCTCCCTTTTTGAGACGCCAGTAAGATGCTCTTTCTGGTAGTTGTAACTGCTGCGAAAAAAGGTCACCCACATTGAAATTTTTATTCAAACGGAGAAAAATATATCGTTATAGCGTTTTTGTGATCAAGTGTACCTACCATGATCAATGTAATTTGCATACATTCACCTATGACCTACGTTTGCATGCATATGCCCAGGTTTCCAATTCTCTGGATGGTGTATATATTTCCAGTATAGAAGAGCTGGGCTCTCCTTATACAGGGCACATTACCTCACCTTTAGGTGTAGCTAAATGTTCTACTTAAAGTATTCTTAATTTTTTCCGCCAAAACCGATGAAACATAGATAAACTGGAGGCAATAGGTTGTGATGACAATGCTTGTAATTATAGAAGTGTAGAGAAAGTTATAGTTTTACATGAAATAAAATCAAACTCTTAACTTCAATTGTTATTACGCAAATTGCATGTCAGTGATTTGCTCTAGAGACACTTATTTCAATATTTAGATAGAGCTACAACACGCTGAAACTAATATTGGAGAATAATCGGGAAATCATTAGATAAATGCGAATATCTTTCCATTGAAAAATTCATGACGTTTTTTTGTGAATTACCAAAATCCGACCTACTGTATTTGTATTCAGATAAAATATATGTGTAAAACATCTGCAAAGCTATTTCTTTAGGACACTAGTCTGAGAATTTAGCTCATTTCCAACTTGCAATGCTATCTCATGCTCGGCGACTGACAATTGAAAACCGTGGTCCATGATATTTTAGTTTGATAATCCACCAATGAACATTAAAATTATTTTTAAATTTGTTTTAATGGTTTATGCCTGCAAAGAGAGAGTTCTTCAGGTTTTCCAAACGATACAAATACCCAGTTATCTAGGTACGAATTGAAAGCTGTAAATACCCCAGTCATTCAAAAAAATTGCCTCCAGAGAATATACTCTTCGTGAAGATCAGTGATAGGCGCCGCCATATTTGATAAGTCAGACTGCGGATGATTATCAGGGCTAGAATATTACTTATATAAAAATATTATTCAACATTTCAAGCAATACCTTTGATGCTATTGAATATATCGTGGTAACAATTGGAACTAATGACAACTGTCAATTTTTATTATCTTCTATTTTGATAAACCATTTTAACCTGTCTTTAATATCTCATCTCAGTGAAGTAAAGGAAAATACTGCAGATTCCCACTTCAAGATAGCCCGTATTGCTAAACCAACTTAAGAGTAAAATCCAAAGTCTTAAAATATATACATACGATCCGCAGGAAAGGCCCAAAAGATAAATAGAGCCCAAACTAGTTGTAAATCGTGTTCTGAAATAACTAAAAATCGAATTCTATATTAATAAAACTGTGGTATACAAAACTTATATGCAATGCATGTATTAAATTCATTATCATAAACATAGTCATTGGTCGTATATCGTGAAACTCGTTGCGTTTCGCCGCTAATTAACCCACCTAATTATCTTTAGTGCGAGTCCTGGAATAAAATATTTATTAACATAATGCTACTAAAATAATTGCACCATTTTTTATCTTTAAAAACAACATTATTTATTAAATTAATTCAACAATTATCATATATTATTTGCGGAGGAGAGTGGACATGTGAGACCAGATAAATTGTAAATATCAAATAGGTCTATGACCTGCTACACTAATGGATACGCACATACCTTCAATTTCTTTTGCAAATTTAACACACAGCTCATACGTTGGCTCTGTTTCATCACGATCTCTATAGTACTAAATCTGGTACTTATCTCGTCTGGAGTTGAAGTGTTTATCTAAGGACATTTCGTTGAAGACTCTCCGGAATCTGACGTTCAAGTGTATATCAGGACATTTCGTTACGGTCTCTCTGCAATCTGACGTTTAAGTGTATATCAGGATATTCCTTTGCAATCGCACTGGAATCTTACATTCGAGTGTATATTAGGACATTTCCTCTGTGGAATACTAACGTTCCAGTCTATATCAGGACATTTCGCTTAATTCTACGTCGACGAAGTGTATATGGAGTATCTGGAGAAATTTCACGTGGCCGCCTGTTTTTGCCTGAGGTCTGACACGTCTTTTCGGAAACCATTGGTCGACCTTAGAGAAATGCGACCAGACATCTTCCCTATTGGTCAACATTTTTAACCATTTTCGAGGCTTCGATTTAGTCTCCTAGGTTTGCGGCCTACTTGACCTCCCGGGTCAGGGTGCATCTTTCGGGGAATGAATGACTTGTGTACCATATTTAAAGGCCATACGATGCCAAAATTTTCCGCTACATACCATACAGACACACACGTTTTACTTAATTATATAAGACAATTTTTTCCTCTCTAGAACTGTAAGTACGTGTTACTGTCCTATGTTAGATTTCATGTGTACTGTTTCAGGATGCAATGTGTATACATAGCGGGTAACCGCTGAACTGAAGTGGGCTAACATAGACCTACACAGCTGCTTGCTACCATGCAGCATACATATATGGTGTACGCCAATTTCTTCTGCAATGTATGCAGCAAGCTTGCAGCATCCTGCATTAATTAAAATGTTCCAGGATATGGACTATATATTATATATTGCAGATGCTATGCGTTTTGATAATTGTCACTTGAATTAATTTGGTATTTCGAAATAGTTTTACTTATTGTCATCCATAAAATATGCCAAATATTCAATTCAACGTTGAAATATTGTGACGTAAATCGTGGACATAATTTTGTCACTGTGAAGGAAGTAAATCTAATTGTATTATGTAGCGAAAGTCATGTGCTGCCGTCATTAGATTTTTTTAAAATCGTGTAGAGTACTTTATTTTCTATATTTTTACAGATATTTTTCCTCTTTTATGCATGATACATCATGTTATCTAAATATTTTACAAACTTCTATAAATTAACAAAAAAAAGTGCATAGAGATATATGCCGATGCTCCTTGAATATTAGAAGCGTACGTAATTAAACGAATTAATTATTAATCAGAAAAAAAGCAATTCTCCAAGCGCAGATTTTGCTAAGGATAAAAATAAAAAAATAGCTGCTAGTTTCTCTGCTTCAGCATCAATCATAATTATATTAAGAGCTAAAGGGATAGGCTGTAAGGTTTGTTCGACCCAGAAGTTCCTACTTAATTAACAATTATTAATTCCTTAATAATAAAAAATAATGATGTTTATATAAACAAATATTATTTTTCGATTTTTCGAACCCATCCAGTGAGAAAAATGCGTTAGTTTCATTAAGAACAAGTAATAATGTTTATATAAACAATTTTTATTATTAGATTTTTCGAACCAATTCAGAGGGAAGAAAAAAAAATAGACATTTACATCTTATACTATAGTTTAAGCCTGTCAAAGGCCGAGAAAATAAGACTCCTAAAATTAAGCTTCAGATTATTGAAAAGTATTATTTTGAATAATAATGTATGTCAAAAATAGTCATCTGAAATGAAAATTTCTGGAGTTTCAGCTTTAATGTTCCCGGTGGGGACAATGGGATAGTACTAAAGAAACTTTATCCCCCCCCCTCTTTTATCCAGTCGATCTTGGGAGAAAAATCGGAAAACCAACTTTATCAGGTTCAGTTCAGTGATCGATACTATAAGGGTGCTGAGATTTAACCTTTTAAACCACTGAAAGGCTGCTTGATAGTCTGGAAAGTGTGTTGAAGTGTTGAAAACCCAGACAACACGACAGACCCGAAGGTTTACTGTTGCTAAGTGTGTGGCCGGGAACTTTATTTTTGGATTCAAGACATTACAATACATATTAAAATTGAATCACAGCACAGGTAGTTACATCAAGACAAGCAAAAGATTGGCAACAACAAAACAATACAATACAGTACAATGCAATGCAATACAAGAGAGACAAAAGGCAGAAAATTGTAAAGAGGGAAAAACCCCGAAGGGAAAAAACCCTAACACAAAATACAAAAGGGAAAACAGAAAAAGAAAAGGGTCAAGGTTGGAAGACTAAAGGGTTAAGACAAAATTTGAAAAACCAGAAATTAAAAAGAAAAAATAATAATTAGACTTCTTACAGAGACATAAAACAAGGTTAAAATGACATATTCAAAAAAATTTAATAAAATTTATTACAACAAGACATTAAAATTTATTACATCAAGACAATAAAATTTATTACAATAGAAAGCAAAACAAATTTAGGGCCAAAAACGGACGGCTGTAAACCAGGAATCCAAGAGAAAATTTAAAAGCCAAAAAGAGGACGGCTGCAGAACAGGAATCCGAGAAGAAAAAGCAAAAAAGTTACAAAAAGACAAATAAACAGCAAGAGATAAACAGAGATAAAAATGACTAAATATAAAAAATTTTAAAACCAAAAGCGGACGGCTGAAAACCAGGAATCCTAGAAAAATTTGAAAGCCAAAAAGCGGACGGCTGCAGAACAGGAATTCGAAAAAGTAAAACACAAGTAAAACAAAGAAAAACACAGGTAATAGAAAGAATTTAAGAACCAAAAGAGGCCGGCTGAAAACCAGGAATCCAGAAGCAAAATTTAAAATTCCGAAAAGCGGACAGCTGCAGAGCAGGAATCCGAGAAAAAGATAACTACAAGCAAACACCCACATTTCACAAAAAAAAAAAAAAAAAAATTAAAAAATTTCCCCGGAAACCGCAAAGCAGGACAGGAGTAACAATGAGAATAAATGTATTTATTTAGTCCCGAAAGGACCAACAAGGTTAAAAGATGAAAGAACGCAATCAAAGGAAGTCCCCCCCCCCCCCTCAAAGGACTTCCTAAGAAAAGGATAACCCAGAGATCCCCCTCCCAAAAGACCTCCAGGAAATCTGGAAAGTGTGTGTAAAATTTCAGCTTTTTAAGTCTTCAGCGATGCTTTATTGAGGATCTGAGAAAACCTAAACCGGTCAATCCGCCCCAGCGAGAATCTCGTTATGTTAAGTTCTGTCCGCTGATCGAGCTAACGTGTGCAATGCAATACGTGTACTAATATTCGACACTTCAGTTCAACGGGGTGATTCGGCTTGTTCCAAAATTTTTTTCTAAAAACGCTATTTTTTTCGCTCTGCGTGTGTGTGTGTGTGTGGCGGGGGGGATAAATCGAAAATCGGGCTCTGTATTGCAGTCGATACTATGAGTTTGCAAAGATTCAGACAATTCTAGAAGGACAAAAGCACGTCAGACAATTATTCTGTATGTATATTGATGATTATGCAGTTACCAATTGCAGTAATAAAGTATATTGTGCATTTTTGATTTTACAATATTTTGTACTGTAAATGGAAAGCACACAGATGTCCTGCAGGAGAGTTACTCTGTAGGAAGAAGCAGAACGTTTTGTGTTCTGTATGGCAAACATTTTAGCATATTATTGTTTTCACACAAAAATTTTTTTGAAAAAAGGATACAGCATTTCTCAGGATATGGTATAGATAGAGAATAAATAGTGACTACTGTAAATTTAGGATAAAATTCCGAAAGAGATTGTGTGTTCGCTAAGGAATTTCATTTCCGGATCAAATTTTAATTTTACTTGAAACATCTATTTCTCAAGTTTTGTTATAAGTAAATCTTAAAAAAATATGATAACTGATATGATTTGATGATCTTGAAGAGGTAGTGT